>CM075616.1:2756788-2795171 GCA_037962945.1 Sarcoramphus papa | reverse complement strand
GGGAGGTGTCCCCCCCCCCCCCCCAAAAAAACCCTCTTGGGGCCCCCCCCCCCCCCCCCTTCCAAACGCCTGGGACCCTGAAATGCTCCAGGAGGTCGTGAGCCCACCCCACGCCCGGATGCCTGGGTCCCCCCCCTCTGACACCCAGATTTGGGGGGGGGGGGGGGGGGTGTCTTAGGAGAGGAGGGGGTCCCTGGGTAGGTTTGGGGGGGTCCCTAGGGTGGTTTAAGGGGTCCCTGAGGTGGTTTTGGGGTT
Source organism: Sarcoramphus papa (assembly GCA_037962945.1). NCBI lineage: Eukaryota > Metazoa > Chordata > Aves > Accipitriformes > Cathartidae > Sarcoramphus > Sarcoramphus papa. Next base: position 2,794,916 of record CM075616.1, on the reverse strand, counting down.
GCCAGAGGGGATTTGGGGGGGGTCCCCTGGAGGGGTTTGGGGTTTTTTTGGGGGGGGGGGGGAGGAGCTGAGGGGGTCCCCAGGGAGGTTTGGGGGAGTCCCTGGGGTAGTTTAGGGTGATTTGGGGGGGGTCCCCTGGCGGGGTTTGGGGGTTGAGGGGGGCTGAGAGGGTCCCCAGGGGGGGTTGGAGACTCCCCAGGGGGTTTGGGGGGGTCCTTGGGGGGGGTGAGGGGTCCCTGGGGAGGTTTGTGCGGTCCCTGGGGTGATTTGGGGGGGTCCCCTGCAGGGGTTTTGGGGGGTTCAGGGGGGATGAGGCGGTCCCGGGGGGGGTTGGAGAGTCCCCAGGGAGGTTTGGGGGGTCCCTGGGGTAGTTTAGGGTGATTTGGGAGGGGTCCCCTGGAGAGGTTTGGGGGTTGGGGGGGCTGAGAGGGTCCCCAGGAGGGGTTGGAGACTCCCCAGGGGGTTTGGGGGGGTCCTTGGGGGGTTGAGGGGTCCCTGGGGAGGTTTGTGTGGTCCCTGGGGTGATTTGGGGGGGGTCCCCTGGCAGGGTTTCGGGGTTGAGGGGGGGCTGAGAGGGTCCCCAGGAGGGGTTGGAGGGTCCCCAGGGGGTTTGGGGGGGGTCCTTGGGGGGTTGAGGGGTCCCTGGGGAGGTTTGTGCGGTCCCTGGGGTGATTTGGGGGGGTCCCCTGCAGGGGTTTTGGGGGTTCAGGGGGATGAGGCGGTCCCGGGGGGGGTTGGAGAGTCCCCAGGGAGGTTTGGGGGGTCCCTGGGGTGGTTTAGGGGGGTCCCAAGGGGGATTTGAGGGGTCTCTTGGAGGGGTGTTGGGGGTTTCAGGGGGGCTGGGGGGATCCCCAGAGAGGTTTGGGGGGGTCACTGAGGGGGGTTGGGGAGTCCCTGGGGTAGTTTAGGGGGTACCGGGTTGATTTGGGGGGTCCCCTGGCAGGGTTTCGGGGGGCTGAGAGGCTCCCCGGGGCGGGGGGAGGGGTTGGAGACTCCCCAGGAGGTTTGGGGGGTCCTTGGGGGGTTGAGGGTCCCTGGAGTGGTTTTGGGGGTCCCTGGAGTGGTTTTGGGGGGTCCCTGAGGTGGTTTAGGGGGGTCCCTGGATGGGTTTGGGGGGTTCAGGGGGGTTGAGGGCATCCCAGGGGGGGTTGGAGAGTCCCCAGGGAGATTTGGGGGGATCCCTGGGGTGGTTTGGGGGGTCCCAGGAGGGATTGGGGGGGGTCCCAGGAGGGATTTGGGGGCTCCAGGGGTCCCCGGGAGGGTTGGAGAGTCCCCAGGGAAGCTTGGAGGGTCGTTGGGGGGGGGGGGTCCCTGCGGAGGTTTGGGGGGGTCCCTGCGGAGGTTTGGGGGGGGTCTCTGAGGTGGTTTGGAGGTTCCTAGGGAGGATTTGGGGGTTCCCCTGGAGGGGTTTGGGGGTTTCAGGGGGGCTGAGGGGCTCCCAGGGGGGTGGAGAGTCCCCAGGAAGATTTGGGGGGGGGGGAGGTCCCTGGGGTGGTTTGGGGGGGTCCCTGGGGTGATTTGTAGGCTCCCTGGAGTGATTTGGGGGCTCCCTGGAGCAGTTTTGGGGGTCCCAGGGAGGGATTTAAGGGGTCCTGAGGCGGGGGGGGGGGGTTGGAGAGTCCGTGGGGTGATTTGGGGAGTATCTGGGGTGGTTTTGGGGGGGTCCCTGCAGCAGTTTGGGGGTCCCAGGGAGGGATTTAAGGGATCCTGAGGGGGGTTAGGTGGTCCCTGGGGTGGATTGGGGGGGCCCCTGGAACAGTTTTGGGGGGGGGGGGTCCCTGGGGTGTTTAGGAGGTCCCTGGGGTGGTTTGGGGGGACCCCTGGAACAGTTTGGGGGGGGGGGGGTCCCTGGGGTGTTTAGGAGGTCCCTGGGATGGTTTTGGGGTACACCTGGCATGTTTTGGGGAGGGGGGGGGTGGTCCCTGGCGTGATTTGGGGGATCCTTGGACCAGTTTGGGGGTCCCAAGGGGATTTAGGGGAACCCCAGGGAGGCTTGAGGGGTCCCCGGGGGAGGGGGGGGGGGTTGGAGGTCCCTGGGGTGGTTTTGGGGAACCCGGGGGTGCTTTTGGGGGAGCCCAGGGTGTTTTGGGGGGGCGGGGGGGGCGTTGCAGAGAAAAGCGCCGGGAGAGGAAACCATTTTTTTCCCGTTTTTTCTTGTTCCCCGTGCTTTGACGCGGGAAGGAGCCGGGGAGCTGCGGCGAATCGGGGGAAGAAACGGGGATTTGGGGTCTGCCGTGAAGGAATTGTCTCCCGGTAACACCCCGATTCCCCCGTGCATCCCGTTCCGCCCCACGTGGATCCCTCCGCAGCCCACGGATCCCACCCGCAGCCTTATCCGGCGTGGTTTGTTGTTTTTTCCCGGCGGATAAACCCAATCTCGGTTGGGTGATGGCTTCGTTCCCCGGCGGAGAAACGGAGTTGGAGGCAGAGGGAAAGGAGAAATGGTGGCGGAAGGTGGGGGAGATGAGAACCAGGAGAGCCATTTTGGGGCGAGGAAGAGGAGGAGGCGGCTCTCGGAGAGCTTTTGGGAAAGACGAGGGAAGACCAAAGATCCTGAAGAGACGAAGAGGGAAAAGAAGGATCTCGGACACCTTTTCCGGGAAGAATAAAAGACGAAGGCTCTCAGAGAGCTTTTGAGAGGAGATAAGAGAAGAAGAAGGATCCTGGAAAGCTTTTTGGAAGAGGTGAAGAGGAGAAGAAGGATCTCCGGGAGCTTTTTTGGGCCACTAAAAGAGGCCAAGTGGCATCCTGATGGATGAGGTCAGTGGGCTCCATCCGAGGGGTGATCCATTGGGATGGGGCTATGGCTTGAAGGGGTTGAGCTGATGGTTGCCCGCCAAGAAGAGAAAGACGTCAACGGTCCGCGTGCTCCCGCTCGGCATGGTGATCCGGCAAGCCCACCGCCACGGTGACACCTCCCTCATTCTCCGGTGTCACTTCCGACTCATGGCCATCCCACGACCGGGACGTGACGGCAAGAGCAACCTTCAACCCGTCAAAGGTGACCAAGTGCTGGGCGCCCAAGAGGACGCCACGGCCACGCTCCCGCTCGGCATGGTGATCCGGCAAGCCCCCTCCCCGACCGCCACGGTGACACCTCCCTCGTTCTCCAGTGTCACCTCCAACTGGTGGCCATCCCACGACCGGGACGTGACGGCAAGAGCCACCGAAGGCGAAATTCAACCCGTCGAAGGTGACCAAGCACTGGGCGCCCAAGAGGATGCCATGGCCATGCTCCCCCTCAGCATGGTGATCCGGCAAGCCCACCGCCACCAACCACCACGGTGACACCTCCCTCATTCTCCAGTGTCACCTCCAACTGGTGGCCATCCCACGACCGGGACGTGACGGCAAGAGCAACCAAAGGCGAAACTCAACCCGTCGAAGGTGACCAAGCGCTGGGCGCCCAAGAGGACACCACGTCCATGCTCCCGCTCGGCATGGTGATCCGGCAAGCCCCCTCCCTGACCGCCACGGTGACACCTCCCTCGTTCTCCAGTGTCACCTCCAACTGGTGGCCATCCCACGACCGGGACGTGACGGCAAGAGCCACCGAAGGCGAAATTCAACCCGTCGAAGGTGACCAAGCACTGGGCGCCCAAGAGGATGCCATGGCCATGCTCCCCCTCAGCATGGTGATCCGGCAAGCCCACCGCCACCAACCACCACGGTGACACCTCCCTCATTCTCCAGTGTCACCTCCAACTGGTGGCCATCCCACGACCGGGACGTGACGGCAAGAGCAACCAAAGGCGAAACTCAACCCGTCGAAGGTGACCAAGCGCTGGGCGCCCAAGAGGACACCACGTCCATGCTCCCGCTCGGCATGGTGATCCGGCAAGCCCCCTCCCTGACCGCCACGGTGACACCTCCCTCGTTCTCCAGTGTCACCTCCAACTGGTGGCCATCCCACGACCGGGACGTGACGGCAAGAGCCACCGAAGGCGAAATTCAACCCGTCGAAGGTGACCAAGCACTGGGCGCCCAAGAGGATGCCATGGCCATGCTCCCCCTCAGCATGGTGATCCGGCAAGCCCACCGCCACCAACCACCATGGTGACACCTCCCTCGTTCTCCGGCCTCACCTCCAACTGGTGGCCATCCCACGACTGGGACGTGACGGCAAGAGCAACCGAAGGCGAAACTCAACCCATCGAAGCTGACCAAGCACCGGGCGCCCAAGAGGACACCACGGCCACGCTCCCGCTCGGCATGGTGATCCGGCAAGCCCATCGCCACCGACCGCCACGGTGACACCTCCCTCGTTCTCTGGCGTCACCTCCAACTGGTGGCCATCCCACGACTGGGACGTGACGGCAAGAGCAACCTTCAACCCGTCGAAGGTGACCAAGCGCCGGGCGCCCAAGAGGACGCCACGGCCACGCTCCCGCTCGGCATGGTGATCCGGCAAGCCCACCGCCACCGACCGCCACGGTGACACCTCCCTCGTTCTCCGGCGTCACCTCCAACTGGTGGCCATCCCACGACCGGGACGTGACGGCAAGAGCAACCTTCAACCCGTCGAAGGTGACCAAGCGCCGAGCGCCCAAGAGGACGCCACGGCCACGCTCCCTGCCGTGACGACCCCGTACACCTCTCTCCGCCCGACGCTCCCGTCCCCGGGGAGGAGGGGGGGCCACGGGGCCGCCCAACACGTCACCGTCCCCACCGCCGTGTTGACGGCAGCGCTCGGCACGCCCATCCCCGGAGTGAAACTCTTCTCCCCGGTGATAGTAACGTCCCCCGGTGGTGACAACCGCGGTCGGGTGGTGGCACGCGACCTTCACCGCTGAGGCCGGGTGTCCGGGCTGCCGGGGTGGTTGCACGTGGCCGGGCGCAGGCGGGTGCCATGGAGCTCCTAGTGCGAGGGGCGGGCGGGCGCTTGTGGGGGGGGCGGCGGGGCGTGAGGAGGAAAGAGCCGACGGTTTGGGGTGAAAAAGGGGGGATTTGGGGACGGGCAAGGACACGGGGCGTGGGACTAAGGTCTTGTCCCAAAACCAGCTCAACTCGGCAGATGATTGGGTTTTGGTTGGGGTTTTTTTTTTGAGGATGGAGGTGCCTATTGGGGATTTGCTTCCTCCATGGATCTTCCCGTCTCCTTCTTGACCCCCAAACCGGATGGAAATCCCAATCCGGGGATTTTTGCACTCTGGTGACCTCAGATGGAGATCCCCGTTCGGGATTTTCCTGCTCCGAGGATGCTCCCAGCTCCCTTTTGACCCCAACTTGGATGGAGATCCCCACCCCAGGATTTTTCTACTCCAGCTAGGTTGGATGGAGATCCTTCTCCAGGCTTTTCCACCTCTGAGGATGATCCCATCTCCCTCTTGACCCCAGATTGGACAGACATCCCTATCCAAGAATTTTCCCGCTCCGAGGATGATCCCATTTCCCTTTTGACCCCAACTTGGATGGAGATGCCTATCCAAGGATTTTCCTCCTCCGACTAGCTCGGATGGAGATCCCAATCTGGGATTTTCCTCCCCTGAGGATGCTCCCGTCTCCCTCTTGTCCCCGTCTCCGATGGAAATCACTATCCAAGTGACGCACAGTCTTGCAAGAGCCTGCATTAGTGTGCAAGAGCATGCACATGCGTGCAAGAGCAGGTATAAGCATGCATGAGTGTGCAGTCAGGTGCAAAAGCAATAAATTGCACGTGAGAGCATGCAAACACATGCAAGAGCATGCAGCCACGTGCAAGAGCATGCAGCCACGTGCAAGGGCATGCAGAGGCTTGCAAGAGCCTGCCTGAGCGTGCAAGAGCATGCACATGCGTGCAACAGCAAGTATAAGCATGCACGAGTGTGCAGTCAGGTGCAAAAGCAATAAATTGCACGTGAGAGCGTGCAAACACATGCAAGAGCATGCAGCCACATGCAAGAGCACGCACAGGCTTGCAAGAGCCTGCATGAGCGTGCAAGAGCGTGTATCGGCATGCAAGAGTGAATATAAGCATGCACGAGTGTGCAGTCAGGTGCAAAAGCAATAAATTGCACGTGAGAGCATGCACATATGTGCAAGAGCATGCACATGCGTGCAAGAGCATGCAGAGGCTTGCAAGAGCCTGCATTAGCGTGCAAGAGCATGCATTGGCGTGCAAGAGCAAGTATAAGCATGCATGAGTGTGCAGTCAGGTGCAAAAGCAATAAATTGCACGTGAGAGCATGCAAACACGTGCAAGAGCATGCAGCCATGTGCAAGAGCACGCACAGGCTTGCAAGAGCCTGCATGAGCGAGCAAGAGCGTGCATCGGCGTGCAAGAGCCTGCATCAGCCCCACCCCTTGCCCCCCACCCCCAAATCCACCCACCAAGCCCCTCACCCGGACGAATCCCTCCCCGCCCCGGCCGGTGGCCCCGGTGACGTTGTAGACCCTCACGAGGAAGGAGGCGACGCCGGCGCCGAGCACCGCGGCCTCCACGCTGACCGCAGGCAGGGAGGCGGCGGGGCTGCAGGTCCGGGCCACGACGTAGCGGCACGGGGCGGGCAGGGTGAAGGCAGCACCGTCGAAGGTGCGGGCACCGGCTTGCAGCCGGCACGTGGCATCGGCCACGGCCTCGCAGCAGGGGCGGCGGGAGGAGACGTGGCGGCACCTCGAGGAGCGTGCAATACTTTCTTTGCAACCTGAGCAGCGTGGGCCACCACCATTGCACCCCAGGGAGCGTGCAACAGAAGGATTGCACCCCAAGCAGCGTGCAATACTGAGATTGCACCCCGAAGGGAGCATGCAACACCAGCATTGCACCCCGAGGAGCGTGCAACACCACCATTGCACACCGAGGGGCATGCAGCATCGGCACTGCACCCCGAGGAGCATGCAACAGCAGCATTGCACGCCGAGGAGCGTGCAACACCAGCATTGCACCCCGAGGAGCGTGCAACACCACCATTGCACACCAAGGGGCATGCAGCATCGGCACTGCACCCCGAGGAGCATGCAACAGCAGCATTGCACGCCGAGGAGCGTGCAACACCAGCATTGCACCCCGAGGGGCATGCAGCATCGGCACTGCACCCCGAGGAGCATGCAACACCACCATTGCACCCTGAGGAGCGTGCAACACCGCCGCTCACCGCACTCGCACGCCGCCGGGCTCCTGGAGGCTGCCTCATCCCGGCCGAAGCCGTAGCTCAACACCCCGACGGTGCCGTTGGGCGGCCGCAAACGGTGGCTGCGCCGCCGGCGTCACCCGATGCCACCTCCCGCCACCAAAAATCCCCGCCGGGCACCCACTGCCAGCCACCGGCACCCAGCGGTCACCCATCCACCGCGACCGCTCCGCCGAGGAGCGCGATGGTGGCAGCGGGCGGCGCGCGCCTGGGCTGACAGGAGCGGCTAAAACTCGCCCAGGGGTGCCACGGCCGCCACGAAAGGCTCGGTGGCGGCGGCGTGGAAAGAGCAGGCGGCCACGGCGGAGCTTGCCACCACGGCAGAGCTTGCAACCATGGCCGAGCTTGCAACCACGGCGGAGCTTGCCACCACAGCGGAGCTTGCAACCACGGCGGAGCTTGCCACCACGGCGGAGCTTGCAACCACGGCGGAGCTTGCAACCACGGCGGAGCTTGCCACCACAGCGGAGCTTGCCACCACGGCGGAGCTTGCAGCCACGGCCGAGCTTGCAACCACGGCGGAGCTTGCAACCACGGCTGAGCTTGCAACCACGGCCAGGGGCTTGCGACAGCCACGTGGCGACGGGCAGCGCGTCACCGGCTTGCCACGTGGCCCCAAGCGGTGCCGGCGCCGGCAACGTGGCGGAGATGGGTGCCACGATGATGTACGCAACGTCACCGCGGCTTCGCTTCGCGCCCCGGGGGGTGGGTGCCACCACGAAGTGACGTCCCCGGCGTGGCCGTGGCTGCTCGGCCGTGGGTGGGTGGTGGCGTTGAGCCGGGAGGGCAGCACCCAGCCGGCGCCGAGGCTGTGGGTGCTGTGGAGGTGTAGGGTGCTGTTGGGGAGAGGGGGTAGCGGGAACGTGGCCGGGTGCGGGTGCTGCTGGGGTTGAGGTGGCGAGGAAGCGGTGGCCGATGGCGGGGGCGGGGAGGCGGGGGGGGGGGGGGGGGGAGGGGGCGGCCGTGGGGTCCGGTGGAAAAGTGGGGGGGGGGGGGTGGGGGTGGGGAGGGTGGGGGGGGAGGGTGGTGCAAGACGGGGTGCAAAAGTGGGTGCAAAGAGGCGGGGGCGAGGCGGGGGCGCGGAGGGCAAGGGGAGCGCGGGGAAGTGCGATGGAAAAGGGGGGTGCGAAAGGCGCGTGCAAAAAGGGGGGTGCGAAAGGGGGTGCAGGAAGGGGGTGCAAGGGGGGGGTTGCAAGAGGGGGTGCAGGAGGGGGTGCAGGAGGGGGTTTGCAAAAGGGGGTGCAAGGGGGGGTGCAAGAGGGGGTGCAAGAGGGGGTTGCAGGAAGGGGGTGCAGGACGGGGTGCAAGAGGGGGTGCAGGAGGGAGTAAAAGAGGGTGTTGCAAAAGGGGGTGCAGGAGAGGGTGCAAGAGGGGGGTTGCAAAAGGAGGTGCAAAAGGGGGGTGCCAAAAGGGGGGGTTGCAAAAGGGGATGCAAGAGGGGGGGTTGCAAAAGGGGGTGCAAGAGGGGGTTGCAAAAGGGGGTGCAGGAGGGCATGCAAGGGGGGGTGCAAGAGGGGGGTTGTAAAAGGGGGTGCAGGAGGGTGTTGCAAAAGGGGGTGCAAGGGGGGGTTGTAAAAGGGGGTGCAAGAGGGGGTGCAAGAGGGGGTTGCAAAAGGGGGTGCAGGAGGGGGTTGCAAAAGGGGGTGCAAGGGGGGGTTGTAAAAGGGGGTGCAAGAGGGGGTTGCAAAAGGGGGTGCAAGGGGGGGTTGCAAAAGGGGGTGCAAGGGGGGGGTTGCAAAAGGGGGTGCAAAAGGGGGGTGCCAAAAGGGGGGGTTGCAAAAGGGGATGCAAGAGGGGGGTTGCAAAAGGGGGTGCAGGAGGGGGTGCAAGAGGGGGTGCAGGAGGGGGTTGCAAAAGGGGGTGCAGGAGGGGGTGCAAGAGGGGGTTGCAAAAGGGGGTGCAAGAGGGGGGTTGCAAAAGGGGGTGCAAGACGGGGTGCAAGAGGGGTTGCAAAAGGGGGGTTGCAAAAGGGGGTGCAGGAGAGGGTTGCAAAAGGGGGTGCAAGAGAGGGTTGCAAGAGGGGGTGCAGGAGGGGGTTGCAAAAGGGGGTGCAGGAGGGGGTGCAAGAGGGGGATTGCAAAAGGGGGTGCAGGAGGGGGTTGCAAAAGGGGGTGCAAGAGGGGGTTGCAAGAGGGGGTGCAGGAGGGGGTTGCAAAAGGGGGTGCAAGAGGGGGTTGCAAGAGGGGGTGCAGGAGGGGGTTGCAAAAGGGGGTGCAGGAGGGGGTGCAAGAGGGGGATTGCAAAAGGGGGTGCAAGAGGACAGCGCAAAATCGCAGCGCGAGCGGCGGTGCGGAGGGCGGCGCGAAGGGCGGTGCAAGAGGAGCGTGCAAAAAACCGGCGGGGCGAAAGGGGACGCGGGAGCAGGGCGCGAAAAGGGGGTGCACAAAAGGGGGTGCAAGAAGGCGCTGCAAAAAGGGGGGTGCCAAAAGGGGTGCAGAAAGGGGGGGCGCAAGAAAAAACGTGATGCAACGGGAGGTGCAACCACGTGCCAGAGGGTGCATTACGGTGCCTTAGCCTACATTAGCGTACATTAGCATGCATGAGCATGCCCGAGGTGGGGCAGCAGATGGCAGCAGCGACGCGAGAGTGCGAACATGGGTGCAGGAGGACCCAGGCATCCGGGACACCCCCCCCCCCGGGGGGACCCAGATATCCGGGGACCCCCCCAGAGGACCTAGGCATCTGGGACCCCCCCCCAGGGGACCCAGGCACCCAGAGCCCCCCCCCCCGGGGGACCCAGATATCCAGGGACCCCCCCAGAGGACCCAGGCATCTGGGACCCCCCCCAGGGGACCCAGGCACCCAGAGCCCCCCCCCCAGGGGACCCCGATATCCGGGGACCCCCCCAGAGGACCCAGGCATCTGGGACCCCCCCCAGGGGACCCAGGGACCCAGAGCCCCCCCCCCCCAGGGGACCCCGATATCCGGGGACACCCCCCCCCCAGGAGACCCAGGGCCCACACCACCCCCTTCAGCACTTTTACCTCCCAGTAAGACCAGTGTGACCCCCACCAGTAACTTCATGGCCGTCCCCGTCATGGCTGTAAAACAAGGGGGTCGGGGGGGTCCCCGACCTCCACACCTGGGTCCCCCCCAAATGCCTGGGTCCCCCCCCAGTTGCGTGGGTCCCCTCCAGAATGCCTGGGTCCCCCAAGACCCCTGGGTCCCTCCTGGATACCTGGGTCACCCCTAGACCCCTAGTTCCCCTCCCCCAACACCTGGGTCCCCCCCAGATGCCCTGGGGTTCCCCCCCCCCAACCCGGACGCCTGGGTCCCCCCCAGGGCTGGTGACAATCAACCCCAGTATCTGCCATGGGTTCCCAGCCGCGGGGGACGCTGGCGCCCAGCCGGGCTGTGATGAAATCACCCGTTGGTGGCAGCACCCATGGGTGCTCCCAAGCCTGCCAGGCACCCGCTGGGTCACCCGCTGCGGAGATGCCGGGCAGTAACGCTCCCCCTGGGGTGGGGGACTCAGGCGTCCGGGGTGGGGGACCCAGGCGTTTGGGGGGGACCCAGGTGTTTGGGGGGACCCAGGCATTTGGGGGGGACCCAGGCATCTGGGGTGGGGGACCCAGGCATCCAGGGGGGACCCAGGCATTTGGGGGGACCCAGGCATCTGGGGTGGGGGATGCAGGCATTTGGGGGGGACCCAGGCATCCGGGGTGGGGGACCCAGGCATCCGGGGGGGACCCAGGCATTCGGGGGGACCCAGGCATCTGGGGTGGGGGACCCAGGCATCCGGGGGGGACCCAAGCATTTGGGGGGACCCAGGGATCTGGGGTGGGGGACCCAGGCATTTGGGGGGGACCCAGGCGTTGGGGGGGACCCAGGCATTCGGGGGGGACCCAGGCATTCGGGGGGACCCAGGCATTTGGGGGGACGCAGGCATCTGGGGTGGGACCCAGGCATCTGGGGGGGACCCAGGCATTTGGGGGGGACCCAGGCATCTGGGGTGGGGGACGCAGGCATCTGGGGGGGACCCAGGCATTCGGGGGGACCCAGGGATCTGGGGTGGGGGACCCAGGCATCCAGGGGGGGACCCAGGCATTTGGGGGGACCCAGGCATCTGGGGTGGGGGACGCAGGCATCCGGGGGGGACCCAGGCGTTTGGGGGGACCCAGGCATCTGGGGTGGGGGACCCAGGCGTTTGGGGGGGACCCAGGCATTCGGGGGGACCCAGGCATCCGGGGTGGGGGACTCAGGCATTTGGGGGGACCCAGGCATTTGGGGGGGACCCAGGTATTTGGGGGGACCAGGCATCTGGGGTGGGGGACCCAGGCATTTGGGTGGATGCAGGCATCTGAGGTGGGGGACCCAGGCATCCGGGGGGGACCCAGGTGTTTGGGGGGACCCAGGCATCTGGGGTGGGGGACCCAGGCGTTTGGGGGGGACCCAGGCGTTTGGGGGGACCCAGGCATCTGGGGTGGGGGACCCAGGCATCCGGGGGGGACCCAAGCATTTGGGGGGACCCAGGGATCTGGGGTGGGGGACCCAGGCATCCGGGGGGGACCCAGGCGTTCGGGGGGGACCCAGGCATTCGGGGGGGACCCAGGCATTTGGGGGGGACCCACACATTCGGGGAGACCCTCCACTCAAGGGGACCCAGGCGTCTCGGGGCAGGGGACACCCCGCTCTCTGGGGGGACCCAGGCATCTGGGGGGGACCCAAGCATCTGGGAAGGACCCAGGGGTCTTGGGGGGGCCCCAGGCATCCGGGAGGGGGGGGGACACAACCCAGCTATCTGGGATTGTTTGCGTTTGCACCCCGGGCTGGGTGATTCCTCCCTCCTTTTGCATTTGCAGCGGGTTATACACGGTTGCACCAGTTGCGTTTGCACCCCCGGGGCCGGGTTATTCCTCCCCGTTTTTTGCGCTCGCCCCGGGTTTAATCATTGCACTCCTTTGCATTTGCATCGAGTTTAATTGCTCCGCTCCGTTTTTTGCCTTTGCGTCAGGGTAGGTCATTGCACCGTTTGCTTCCGCAGTTGAGCCTGGTTATTCCGCCCTTCTTTTGCATCTGCGTGATTTTTAATCATTGCACCGTTTGCGTTTGCACCCGGGCTGGATCATTCCTCCCTCCTTTTGCATTTGCACCGGGTTAAATCATTGCACCGTTTGCATTTGCACCCGGGCTGGATCATTTCTCTCCTTTTCTTTGCGTTTTCATCGGGTTTAATCATCGCACCGTTTGCTTCTGCACTTGGGCCCAGTTATCCCTCCTTTTGCATCATTTTAAAGTATCGCGCTGCTCGCGTTTGCACCCAGACCGGATTATTCCTCCCCCTTTTTGCGTTTGCCCCGAGACTAATCCTTGCGCTGTTTGCATTTGCGTCGAGTTTAACCGTTTCCCTCGCTTTTTTTGCTTTTGCGTCGGGTTAAAACCATTGCGCCGTTTGCGTTTGCACCCAGGGCGGATTATTCCTCCTCCTTTTTGCATCCCCGGGCTCCGACCCCGTTGCATCACCCTCCCTCCCCGCCTCTCCTTTTCCTCCACCTCCATCACCTCCTCCAGATGATTTTCAAACAAACCCCACCGAGACCTGCCCGGATCCGGGTTCCTTTGGCCGGGGGGGGGTGGCGGGGAAAGAAGGAAAAAAGAAATAATAATAGAAGAATTTGCTTTTCGCAGGCGAAGCGGCTGCCGGATTGCGAAAGGTCAGGAAGGGATTAATCCCCCGGGGGAAACCTTTTGCTCCTTGCAAAGCTTTGCTTTTTGCAGAGCAAGCCGCGCCTCGCGTGGGGGAGAACGAACCCCTCGGTGTTTGCTCGCTGCGGCCTTCCCCCCCCCCCCAACCTCGCGCCCCCAAAATTTGCACCCGCCAGCCGGGATTTGTGCCCAACGTGGCCAAAAAAAAAAAAAAAAAAAAAAATATATCTCAACCCTTGCGTCGCTTTTCCGGCAGCATCCTGGCTCGTTCTCGCTCGCAACCGTGGCCTGGCCGTCCACGGCAGCTCGGGTTGCAAAAGCAAGCGGGCATCCCGCCAGCTCCTCTCGGATTTCTGGGAAATTCGGGCCTCCCGCTGCCAAAAGGCGGTTGCTCCCACCGCCCTCCCGCCCCTTCGCTTCCCGCTTGCGCCTTTGTTTTGTTATTGATTTTAATTTTTTTTTTTTTTTTTTTTTTTTTTAGTTTAGTTTTTTGCTGAGACGTGGCCGCCCCGAGGGGAGAGAGACATCTGATATTTCTGCTCCCCCCGGAGGTAAATAAAAAGCTCCGCCGTCCCCGCCAACCCCCCCCTGCGCCCCGGGTCTTGCATAACCGGGGCCGAAAGGGTTGGGAAGGTGGAAAGCGGGGGCGGCGTGACGGCCTCCGGCGGGTGATTGCAGCGCGCGTGGCTTTGGGTTGCGGGGTGAGCGGCTCTGGGTTGCGAGAGGCCTTGCTGGGGTTTGCAACGTGCGTTGCTGCTGACTGCGGTGGGCATTGCTTTGGATTGCAGTGCCCCTCGCCGTGGTTTGCAGTGCCCCTCGCTGCAGATTGCAGTGCCCCTCAACGTCGTTTGCAGTGCCCCTCGCTGCAGATTGCAGTGCCCCTCAACGTCGTTTGCAGTGCCCCTCGCCATGGTTTGCAGTGCCCCTCGCCGTGGTTTGCAATGCCCCTCGCCGTGGTTTGCAGTGCCCCTCGCCGTGGTTTGCAGTGCCCCTCGCCGTGGTTTGCGGTGCCCCTCGCCATGGTTTGCAGTGCCCCTCGCCGTGGTTTGTGATGCCCCTCGCCGTGGTTTGCAGTGCCCCTCGCCGTGGTTTGCAGTGCCCCTCACTGTGGTTTGCAGTGCCCCTCACTGCAGATTGCAGTGCCCCTCACCGTGGTTTGCAATGCCCCTCGCTGCAGATTGCAATGCCCGTCGCCGTGGTTTGCGGTGCCCCTCGCCATGGTTTGCAGTGCCCCTCGCCGTGGTTTGTGATGCCCCTCGCTGTGGTTTGCAGTGCCCCTCGCCGTGGTTTGCAGTGCCCCTCGCTGCAGATTGCAGTGCCCCTCGCCGTGGTTTGCAGTGCCCCTCGCCGTGGTTTGCAATGCCCCTCACCATGGCTTGCAATGCCCCTCGCCGTGGTTTGCAGTGCCCCTCGCTGCAGATTGCAGTGCCCCTCGCTGTGGTTTGCAGTGCCCCTCGCCGTGGCTTGCAATGCCCCTCACCATGGCTTGCAGTGCCCCTCGCTGCAGATTGCAGTGGCCCTCGCTGTGGTTTGCAATGCCCCTCGCTGCGGTTTGCAGTGCCCCTTGCCATGGTTTGCAGTGCCCCTCGCTGCAGATTGCAATGCCCCTCGCCGTGGTTTGCAATGCCCCTCGCCGTGGTTTGCAGTGCCCCTCGCTGTGGTTTGCAATGCCCCTCGCCGTGGTTTGCAGTGCCCCTCGCTGCAGATTGCAGTGCCCCTTGCCGTCGTTTGCAATGCCCCTCGCCGTGGTTTGCAATGCCCCTTGCTGCAGATTGCAGTGCCCCTCGCTGTGGATTTCAAAGCCTGCTGCTTTGAATTGCAATGCTCCGTGCTTTAGTTTGCAATGCTCCTTGCTTTAGTTTGCAATGTGCCTTGCTGTGGATTGCAATGCACCACACTTTGGGTTGCAATGCACCACGCTGCAGGTTGCAATGCACCACGCTTCGGGTTGCAACGCACCACGCTTTGGGTTGCAACGCACCACGCTGCAGGTTGCAACGCACCTCACTTTGGGTTGCAACGCGCAATGCTTTGGATCGCAATGCGCCACGCTTTGGGTTGCAACGCGCCACGCTCCGGGTTGCGACGGACCTTGTTTGTGATTGCAACCGGCCTTGCTTCACATTGCAGTGGGCCTTGCTTTGGATTTCGGCCGCCCCTAGACGACCTCGAACCCGTCGGGCAGAGTTGCAACCCCCCCCCCCCCATCGCACTGGTAACAGAATTACGCGCGATTTTTTTTCCGTGCACCCTTTTCGGGTTCACATTTTGGGGTGTGGAGGCAATTCCTCCCCCCGCTCTGGGTCCGCTCCCCTGTTTTCATGCACCCCCCTCAAATCTTCCGCCGTTGCACTACCCAGCTTGGAAAGGACTGATCTCCCGGCGTCGCCTCCACCCGTTTTTGGGGGGGAAGGAGGAAAAAAAAAAAGCAATTTCTTCACCCCTCCCCGGGGGATTCATTCCCCAGGAAAATGCCCTTTCCTAGAACAGAGACCACCGGGTCTTAGGAGCGACGTCGGAGAAAATATTTGTGCAGGGAAATCATCGAACTCCAACCCCTCGCAAATATTTGGGCTCAAAAATAACGACTTTAAGTCCTGTGCCTGGGGAAAGCGTCCAAAACCCGGTGGTGATGAATTGCCTTTCGTTTGTGATGGATTTTGCATGATTTCTGGTGAATTTGGTGGGCTGGGGAAGATCATCAGTGTTGGATGTTCCCGTGGCGGGTTGCGAGAGGCCAAAATTAAGTGATTTATAACTCTTTTTTAAAATCTTTTTGGGTTTGTTGGAATTCCTTGGGGATAATTTATAGATACGGTGGGATTTTGTTTAATTGCTTTGGGATTGTGTTATGATTGCTTTGGGATTTTGCTTTAATTGCTCGGGGATTTGTTTTAATTGCTCGGGGATTCGTTTTAATTGCTCGGGGACTTGTTTTAATTGCTCGGGGACCCGTTTTAATTGCTCGGGGACTCATTAAAATTCCTTTGGGAGAATTTGGAAATACTTTTGGGGTTTTTCCGTGATCGCTTTGGGATTTGTTATAAACGCTTTGAGATAACTTCTAAGTATTTTGCAATGTTTTATGATTAATTTGAGATAGCGTCGTTACTCTGAGGGGTTTGTAATTGCTTTGGGATTCGTTTTAATTGCTCGGGGACTCGTTTTAATTGCTCAGGGACTCGTTAGAATTCCTTTGGGAGAATTTGGAAATACTTTTGGGTTTTTTTCCGTGATCGCTTTGGGATTTGTTATAAATGTTTTGAGATAACTTCTGACTTCTTTGCGGTTATTTGAGATGGTAGCAATACTTTGGGGTTTTTTTTAGAAATACTTCAGGGGTTTTAGAATTGTTTGGGGATTTGTCCTAATTAATTGCATGGGGATTTGTTCTAATTAATTGCGTGGGGATTCTTTGTCATTAATCCTTTCAGGATATTCCCCCGCTCTCTCTGATTGTGTGGGATTGCACAAACTCCGGCCTTATTGTGGGTTTCTTGCTTCGGGTGAAATATTCCAGAAGTCGAGCAGCTGCTGATGGCAACGTTTTCCTGCTGAGTCGACGAAAGGAAAGGTTTTGGTGGAACTAGAGTGACCTTGCGTGGACTTTGTGGGAAAGAGTTGCATTGTTTTCCCTTTTTTTTTTTTTTTATGTTTCAGAAATGGGGTTATTAAAGTATTGTATTTTAAAAACCGTCCTAGGGCAAGGGACAGTGGATGCACCGGGACGCGTGCACGTGGCTGCTGTCAACTCAAGCAAACTTCTGGCTTCAGCGAGCCCAAGAATTTGCTTATCGAGCAGCCAGTTCTCTTTTTCCCCCAAGTTGTTCGTTATTCGTTATTTGGTTTTAATTACTCCGCCGGTCGCTGTCTCCCTGTGTGAAGTAACACAAGAGCTGAGGTTGGGTTTGTGTCGCCGCCGAAAAGGGTCTAGCTCCCACGGTAATTCAGCCGTACTCTCAAGTTGGAAAGAATTCGGGGCATTTTGCCACGGGAAATACGTTGGGGTGTTTCCCCACGGGAAATCGCGGTGTTGTACCACGGGAGACGTGTTGGGTTGTTTCAACGTGGGAGGTGCGTTGGGTGGCTTGTTGCACCGTGGAAGAGGCGTTGGGTGCGTTGTTTAACCGTGGGAAGACATGTTGGGTTGTTCGACCATGGGAAGGCATGTTGGGTGTGTTGTTGCCCCATGGGAGACATGTTGGGTGGGTTGTGTGACCGTGGGAGACACGTTGGGTGAGTTGTTTGACTGTGGAAGAGACATTGGGTGGGTTGTTTCCCCATGGAGGGCACATTGGGTGGTTTGTCTGGCCATGGGAGACATGTTGGGTGGGTTGTGTGACCGTGGGAGACATGTTGGGTGGGTTGTTTCCCCATGGGAGACATGTTGGGTGAGATGTGTGACTGTGGGAGACACGTTGGGTGGGTTGTTTGACCATGGGAGACACGCTGGGTGGGTTGTGTGACCGTGGGAGACACGGTGGGTGAGTTGTGTGACTGTGGAAGACACGTTGGGTGGGTTGTTTCCCAATGGGAGACACATTGGGTGAGTTGTTTGACCATGGGAGACACGTTGGGTGGGTTGTGTGACCGTGGGAGACACGTTGGGTGAGTTGTTTGACTGTGGAAGACACGTTGGGTTGCTTCACTGTGGGAAGACACGTTGGGTGAGTTGTTTCCCCATGGGAGACATGTTGGGTGAGTTGTGTGACCGTAGGAGACACATTGGGTGAGTTGTTTGACCATGGGAGACACAGTGGGTGAGTTGTGTGACTGTGGAAGACACGTTGGGTGGGCTGTTTCCCCATGGGAGACACATTGGGTGGTTTGTTTGGCCATGGGAGACACGTTGGGTGGGTTGTGTGACCGTGGGAGACACGTTGGGTGAGTTGTTTGACTGTGGAAGGCATGTTGGGTGAGTTGTTTCCCCATGGGAGACACGTTGGGTGAGTTGTGTGACCGTGGGAGACACGTTGGGTGAGTTTGACTGTGGAAGACACATTGGGTTGCTTCACCGTGGGAAGACACGTTGGGTGAGTTGTTTGACTGTGGAAGACACGTTGGGTGGGTTGTTTCCCCATGGGAGCCACGTTGAGTGGTTTGTTTGACCATGGGAGACACGTTGGGTGAGTTGTTTGACTGTGGAAGACACGTTGGGTGAGTTGTTTCCCCATGGGAGCCACGTTGAGTGGTTTGTTTGACCATGGGAGACACATTGGGTGGGTTGTGTGACCGTGGGAGACACGTTGGGTGGGTTGTTTGACTGTGGAAGACACGTTGGGTTGCTTCACTGTGGGAAGACACGTTGGGTGAGTTGTTTCCCCATGGGAGACACGTTGGGTGAGTTCTTTCCCCATGGGAGACACGTTGGGTGGGTTGTTTGTGGAAGACACGTTGGGTTGCTTCACCGCGGGAAGACACGCTGGGTGAGTTGTTTCCCCGTGGGAAGACGCATTGGGTTATTTCATCGTGGGAAATACGTGGAGATTTTCACCGGGGGGAAGCACACTGAGGTGTTTCCCCCCGGGAAAAAGGTTGGAGTGTTTCCCCACCAACAGTGGAAACAGAGAAGACAATTCCCATTTTCCCCCTCACCCCAGAATTTACAAAGCAAAAACCAAACCCAACCCCACAAACCCGCAAGAAAAAAAACTTTGTAAAAAGGGTTTATTGGTTTACCCAACAGCAGGCAGCGTTATACTGAGAACAGCCAATGGGAATAGTGCATTTCTGGGGAAAAACGGCTGGGATTTGGGTCCGTCGATCTCAATTTTACATTTGTTTTGGCTTGAGGTGTTTATTCTCGCTTTCCTTCAGGCCACTCCGGTGCAGATGGATCATCTGGGCTTTGGGCTCTACCTGAAGTAGATCAGGTCTTTAAAATACACCTTTTTCCTCACCGATTTGAGGCCAGATCAAGCGTTCGCCCTTTTTTTTTTTGCAGGTATTTGAGGCCGCGCGACCCGCTGCTCTAGACGTCCATCAGAGCTCAGTGCTGGTTTGCCTTCTGCGCTTGCAGAAACTCAACCTGAGACGCCGGTTGGTGCCTCTAGAGGCACGGAAACCTCTGCGGGAGTATTTACAAGAAGCGCGTGAACCGGTGTGCGTGCGGAAACTGTCCCCTCGCATCAGTCCCCGCGTGGTTTCGCCTACTGCATAGGGTAGACGGGGGCTTCCACTTCCATCCGCACGAGATTGGAGGCGCGGCTAAAAGAGACGAAACGCGGGCAGCCGTCAGGGTCCCCCTTTGAAGAGGAACCAACAGCTCTTCCTCACCCTCATCGTCCCATTCCCCGCGGGGAGGCGGGAAGTTGCGTCTTCCCCTTCCCAGAAGGTGAGTTTTGCTCAAGGCAACTGGGTTTTTATGGGGCCCATCCCCTCCCCGTGCATGGGATGGCGCTCAAAGACTTTCCGAGCCTGGCTGCTGCCTTACGGCGTCGTCGGCTTCGTCTTCCGCATCAGGGATGTCGCCGAAAAAATTGCGGTGCCTTCCTCCCCCACCGCCAACCCACCAACCTTGTCCGCTCTCCCTCAGGAGCATCCTCGGAGCCAGCAGCAGAGGGGAAGCAGGGCTTAAACGGTTGTGTCGGGGCACGTCTGGGTGTTAGGCGTTGGCGTGGAGGCGCCGTGCAAGGACAGGCAGCGTGGGGACGGGGGGGCGGCCGGGGAAGGCGGGGGAGTGCGGGCAAGCCGGTGGGCGCAGAAGGGCGAGGCGTACGGGCAAGCAAGCAGAAGGTGGAGATGGGACGGCCCTTGGCGGGATCTTCATCGCCCCGGGGCGGTGGCTTTGGGGTTGCTCCGCGTTCGGTCAAATTGGCTCTGTATTGGGCAAAATGGCTCTATATCGGGGAAAAATGGCTCTCTATTTGGCAAAATGGCTCTATATTGGGCAAAATGGCTCTGTATTGGGCAAAATGGATCCATATCGGGGAAAAATGGCTCTGTATTGGGCAAAATGGCTCTGCATTCGGCAAAATGGCTCTATATCAGGGAAACATGGCTCTGTATTGGGCAAAATGGCTCTGTATTGGGCAAAATGGCTCTGCATTCGGCAAAATGGCTCTATATCAGGGAAACATGGCTCTGTATTGGGCAAAATGGCTGTAAATTTGGCAAAATGGCTCTGTATTGGGCAAAATGGCTCTGTATTGGGGAAGAATGGCTCTGCGTTGGGCAAAATGGCTCTATATTTGGTAAAATGGCTCTGAATTTGGCAACATGGATCTGTATTGGGCAAAATGGCTCTGAATTCGGCAACATGGCTCTGTATTGGGCAAAATGGCTCTGCATTGGGCAAAACGTCTCTATATTTGGCAAAATGGCTCTGTATTGGGGCAAAATGCCTCTGTATTGGGCAAAATGGCTCTGTATTGTGGAAGAATGGCTCTGCGTTGGGCAAAATGGCTCTATATTTGGTAAAATGGCTCTGAATTTGGCAAAATTGCTCTATATTTGGCAAAATGGCTCTGAATTCGGCAAAATGGCTCTGTATTGGGCAAAACGTCTCTATATTTGGCAAAATGGCTCTGTATTGGGCAAAATGGCTCTGTATTGGGGCAAAATGGCTCTATATCGGGGAAAAATGGCTCTGTATTTGGCAAAATGCCTCTGTATTGGGGAAAAATGGCTCTATATTGGCAAAATGGCTCTGCATTGGGGAAGAATGGCTCTGCATTGGGCAAAATGGCTCTATATTTGGTAAAATGGCTCTGAATTTGGCAAAATTGCTCTATATTTGGCAAAATGGCTCTGAATTCGGCAAAATGGCTCTGTATTGGGCAAAATGGCTCTGCATTGGGCAAAATGGCTCTATATTTGGCAAAATGGCTCTGTATTGGGCCAAATGGCTCTATATTGGGCAAAATGGCTCTGTATAGGGGCAAAATGGCTCTATATCGGGGAAAAATGGCTCTGTATTGGGCAAAATGGCTCTGTATTGGGGAAAAATGGCTCTATATTGGCAAAATGGCTCTATATTGGGGAAGAATGGCTCTGCATTGGGCAAAATGGCTCTATATTTGGTAAAATGGCTCTGTATTGGGGCAAAATGGATCCATATCGGGGAAAAATGGCTCTGTATTGGGCAAAATGGCTCTGCATTCGGCAAAATGGCTCTATATCAGGGAAACATGGCTCTGTATTGGGCAAAATGGCTCTGTATTGGGCAAAATGGCTCTGCATTCGGCAAAATGGCTCTATATCAGGGAAACATGGCTCTGTATTGGGCAAAATGGCTGTAAATTTGGCAAAATGGCTCTGTATTGGGCAAAATGGCTCTGTATTGGGGAAGAATGGCTCTGCATTGGGCAAAATGGCTCTATATTTGGTAAAATAGCTCTGAATTTGGCAAAATTGCTCTATATTTGGCAAAATGGCTCTGAATTCGGCAACATGGCTCTGTATTGGGCAAAATGGCTCTGTATTGGGCAAAACGTCTCTATATTTGGCAAAATGGCTCTGTATTGGGCAAAATGGCTCTGTATTGGGGCAAAATGGCTCTATATCGGGGAAAAATGGCTCTGTATTTGGCAAAATGCCTCTGTATTGGGGAAAAATGGCTCTATATTGGCAAAATGGCTCTGCATTGGGGAAGAATGGCTCTGCATTGGGCAAAATGGCTCTATATTTGGTAAAATGGCTCTGAATTTGGCAAAATTGCTCTATATTTGGCAAAATGGCTCTGAATTCGGCAAAATGGCTCTGTATTGGGCAAAATGGCTCTGCATTGGGCAAAATGGCTCTATATTTGGCAAAATGGCTCTGTATTGGGCCAAATGGCTCTATATTGGGCAAAATGGCTCTGTATAGGGGCAAAATGGCTCTATATCGGGGAAAAATGGCTCTGTATTGGGCAAAATGGCTCTGTATTGGGGAAAAATGGCTCTATATTGGCAAAATGGCTCTATATTGGGGAAGAATGGCTCTGCATTGGGCAAAATGGCTCTATATTTGGTAAAATGGCTCTGTATTGGGGCAAAATGGATCCATATCGGGGAAAAATGGCTCTGTATTGGGCAAAATGGCTCTGCATTCGGCAAAATGGCTCTATATCAGGGAAACATGGCTCTGTATTGGGCAAAATGGCTCTGTATTGGGCAAAATGGCTCTGCATTCGGCAAAATGGCTCTATATCAGGGAAACATGGCTCTGTATTGGGCAAAATGGCTGTAAATTTGGCAAAATGGCTCTGTATTGGGCAAAATGGCTCTGTATTGGGGAAGAATGGCTCTGCGTTGGGCAAAATGGCTCTATATTTGGTAAAATGGCTCTGAATTTGGCAACATGGATCTGTATTGGGCAAAATGGCTCTGAATTCGGCAACATGGCTCTGTATTGGGCAAAATGGCTCTGCATTGGGCAAAACGTCTCTATATTTGGCAAAATGGCTCTGTATTGGGGCAAAATGCCTCTGTATTGGGCAAAATGGCTCTGTATTGTGGAAGAATGGCTCTGCGTTGGGCAAAATGGCTCTATATTTGGTAAAATGGCTCTGAATTTGGCAAAATTGCTCTATATTTGGCAAAATGGCTCTGAATTCGGCAAAATGGCTCTGTATTGGGCAAAACGTCTCTATATTTGGCAAAATGGCTCTGTATTGGGCAAAATGGCTCTGTATTGGGGCAAAATGGCTCTATATCGGGGAAAAATGGCTCTGTATTTGGCAAAATGCCTCTGTATTGGGGAAAAATGGCTCTATATTGGCAAAATGGCTCTGCATTGGGGAAGAATGGCTCTGCATTGGGCAAAATGGCTCTATATTTGGTAAAATGGCTCTGAATTTGGCAAAATTGCTCTATATTTGGCAAAATGGCTCTGAATTCGGCAAAATGGCTCTGTATTGGGCAAAATGGCTCTGCATTGGGCAAAATGGCTCTATATTTGGCAAAATGGCTCTGTATTGGGCCAAATGGCTCTATATTGGGCAAAATGGCTCTGTATAGGGGCAAAATGGCTCTATATCGGGGAAAAATGGCTCTGTATTGGGCAAAATGGCTCTGTATTGGGGAAAAATGGCTCTATATTGGCAAAATGGCTCTATATTGGGGAAGAATGGCTCTGCATTGGGCAAAATGGCTCTATATTTGGTAAAATGGCTCTGTATTGGGGCAAAATGGATCCATATCGGGGAAAAATGGCTCTGTATTGGGCAAAATGGCTCTGCATTCGGCAAAATGGCTCTATATCAGGGAAACATGGCTCTGTATTGGGCAAAATGGCTCTGTATTGGGCAAAATGGCTCTGCATTCGGCAAAATGGCTCTATATCAGGGAAACATGGCTCTGTATTGGGCAAAATGGCTGTAAATTTGGCAAAATGGCTCTGTATTGGGCAAAATGGCTCTGTATTGGGGAAGAATGGCTCTGCATTGGGCAAAATGGCTCTATATTTGGTAAAATAGCTCTGAATTTGGCAAAATTGCTCTATATTTGGCAAAATGGCTCTGAATTCGGCAACATGGCTCTGTATTGGGCAAAATGGCTCTGTATTGGGCAAAACGTCTCTATATTTGGCAAAATGGCTCTGTATTGGGCAAAATGGCTCTGTATTGGGGCAAAATGGCTCTATATCGGGGAAAAATGGCTCTGTATTTGGCAAAATGCCTCTGTATTGGGGAAAAATGGCTCTATATTGGCAAAATGGCTCTGCATTGGGGAAGAATGGCTCTGCATTGGGCAAAATGGCTCTATATTTGGTAAAATGGCTCTGAATTTGGCAAAATTGCTCTATATTTGGCAAAATGGCTCTGAATTCGGCAAAATGGCTCTGTATTGGGCAAAATGGCTCTGCATTGGGCAAAATGGCTCTATATTTGGCAAAATGGCTCTGTATTGGGCCAAATGGCTCTATATTGGGCAAAATGGCTCTGTATTGGGGCAAAATGGCTCTATATCGGGGAAAAACGGCTCTGTATTGGGCAAAATGCCTCTGTATTGGGGAAAAATGGCTCTATATTGGCAAAATGGCTCTATATTGGGGAAGAATGGCTCTGCATTGGGCAAAATGGCTCTATATTTGGTAAAATGGCTCTGAATTTGGCAAAATTGCTCTATATTTGGCAAAATGGCTCTGAATTCGGCAAAATGGCTCTGTATTGGGCAAAGTGGCTCTGAGTTCGGCAAAATGGCTCTATATTAGGCAAAATGTCTCTGCATTGGGCAAAATGGCTCTATATTTGGCAAAATGGCTCTGAATTCGGCAAAATGGCTCTGTATTGGGCAAAATAGCTCTATATTTGGCAAAAGGGCTCTATATTGGGCAAGATCGCTCATTATTTGGCAAAACCACTACCTATTCAACAAGAGCAACTTCTGTCCAGCACGATCACCTTATATTCAGCACGATCGCTCTATGTTCGGGCAAGCTGGCCCTACGTTCAGCTGGATCGCCCTACATTCGGCAAAATCCCTCTGTATTAAGCCAGATCGCCCTGTATTTGGCCAAGGGGCCCTGTATCCGGCACAATCGCTCTGTGTTTTGCAAGAAGGCCCTGTGTTCAGCAAGATCATTCTATACTGGGCAAAATTTCCCTCTGTTCAGCAAGACCATTCGATACTCGGTGAAATCTATCTAAATTCAACAGTCGCCCTATATTGGACTCTTTCTGCTTCTCGCGGGGACAAACCCGAGCAGCATAGCGAAGCAGAAGACATCCCATGGGACACCGACGAACTATTTTTCAGCTTGATCTTGGCTCAGTT
This sequence comes from Sarcoramphus papa, assembly GCA_037962945.1. Taxonomy (NCBI): domain Eukaryota; kingdom Metazoa; phylum Chordata; class Aves; order Accipitriformes; family Cathartidae; genus Sarcoramphus; species Sarcoramphus papa. Next base: position 2,770,462 of record CM075616.1, on the reverse strand, counting down.
TTTCTTCCTACAAAGCCAGCTTTCCTGGGCGTCGTGATTTTGATCGATGCCCGTTTTGTACAGGGCGTCCTACGCCGAAGCTGAGGCGTTGGGTGCCTGCTCTTCAGACACATCTCTCTAAGGCTGGTCCCTGCTGAGGCGCCAGCAACCCCCAATTATTCAGGTAATTAATTAGGGAAGGCCGAACAAACTAAGCCTCATCCAATCACGGGGGCTGCAGGAGCATTTGTAGCGTGCGATGTGACAGCAAAGGAGGAGAAGAGTCACTTACCAGAATAATTTCCTTGGTTTTGTGTGTCAGTCGCTGTGGATGAAACCAAAGAAGATGGAGAAGTCCTTCTTCCCGGATGCCGCTTAGCCCAACCCGTTGATGCCCCATGGAGGTTGTTCCCTACCCCTCTTGTTTGCCCAGGCTTAAAAAAATATCAACCCATGGGATTTTGGGGGGCACGGGGCAGGGGGGGGAGGTGTGTCTTTTGGGGTCACTCACCATCCTGGAAAATCCCTGGCTTTCCAGGCGTCAACAACCTCTGCGATGCTCCTCACAGTCCGGCCATCAGGCAGCTTCAGGTCATCGCTGGGGTCGCCATTGAAGTTGCCACAGGGAGCGCAGAGCCGATTGACCAAGGCGGCCCCGACGGTCACCGTCACCTCTCCTCTGGGGCTGAAGAGCACATCCATCCCCGACGTATGGGAGACGGTGATGTTCCCCGCCACCGCGCTCAAGGAAATGGCTTTGGACACGGCAGCTGGAAGGCGGGTGAAAAGACCGTTCACCTGCAGCAAGGCGAAATGCCAGAAACGGCTTAAAAAAATCCCAGGCTGCCCCGTAAAAATAGTACAGCACGAAGATATCATTGGGGTCGAACACCTAAGGGAGTCTAAAGGAAGAGGAGATAAATTCCACCCGAATTCCATGTCTTAATTTAATTACTCAGCTTGCTCGTCCGCAAGGGTTACCCATGCCCTGCCCTGGCTTACCCACACCTCCATGTTGTTATTCACAGTGATAAAAGCTTCGCGGAAGAAGATGAAGGCGGCCACGGCAGCGGGGATGCTGTCGTCCCGGCACTCGCTGACATCCACCACCACCTTGAACCAGTTGGGTGATTGCTCGTCGCAAAGAGCGGCCACTTTGTAGGTGCCGCTGGCGAGGAGACTTCCTCTGGCGCCGTCAAACGTGGTCAAGGAGGCTCCCGGGGAGACGCGGCACTGGCCTTCCCGCTTGACGCACCGCTGCGCCCCGTCCCGCGTGGCGCAGACCTCGTCCGGGGGACACCGTATGTCCTCACAGACAAGTCCCTGGGAGATGTGGCAATTGCATTTCGTGGAGCAGTTGCTGGAGATGATGGTCTCACCCGTCTGGAAAGGAAAGGCTGAGAGGTTAATCCACATGGACACCATCTCCAAATTTGGGGGGAATTTCCCACCTTCAAGAGGGAAAGAAATCCCAGAGAGAGGAAGAAAAACCACGAGATGACTTTGGTGGAGTTTGTGCAACTCGACGAATTAATTGTCCTTTTTCCCCTGGTCCAGTGGAGTAAAATACGCATTTTAGGACGTTCTTAATTGCATTATTTTGGACGTGTGTCCTTAAAATGAAATGGCAACCCACCCCATGGAAGATTGAGTCCCCAAACCGGTTGCACTGACTAAGTGGGACAACCAACCTCATCAAAGATGGAATCCCCTAATCCGTTGCATCATCTAGATGGGACAACCCACCTCACTGAAGATGGAGACCCCAAGTTAGTTGCATCGACTCAAGGGGACGACCCAACTCATCAGAGGCTGAGGCCACAAACCGGTTGCATCATCTAGTTGGGACAACCCACCTCATTGAAGATTGAGTCCCCAAACCAGTTGCATCGATGAGGTGGGACAACCTATCCCACCAAAGACTGAATCCCCAAACCAGTTGCATCATCCGGGTGGGACCACCCACCCCACAACCTTTCCTCAACCTGATTTCCACCAACAACCGCCAACGCCAAGCCTTGACGGCCAACCTCACCTTGAAATACCGTCCCTGGTGCACGCAGCCGCACTGCTCCAGGGACACGCAGGCTTCTCCGTCGAAGAGGTACCCGTCGTCGCACTGGCAGCCCTCAAAGCACGTCCAGCTGCACGGGGCCGGCACGAAGAGGCTGGCGCAGGTGAAGTCGCAGGTACGGGTGCAGAGCTCGTAGTGGCTGTGGGGTGGGCAGGAGAGGGCTGGGGGGGGAAAAAAAAAAAAAGGGGGAGAAATACCATTATTGCCCCCCCAAAATCGTGACCGTTTTTTTCCTGGAGCCGATGGGGCATCCCCATGGTCTAACCAATGGTCTTGGGTATCTCTGATGGCTTCAAAAGATGTTAAAACAACCGAATCCCGCTTTTATCCTCCGAGTTAAAGCGTTTGCGTGTCACTAATCGCCTCGAGGCAAAGTGGAGGGACGCCCGTTTCGAACTCCTGTGACACCAATATTGATGTTTTGGAGGTGGGAAGTTGGAATTTCTTCCAGGGTGTTTTTGGTGGGAAAGAGGCGATGGAAGCCCCCCCCCCCCCAAATGAGCTTTTTTTGGGGGGGAGGTTTCAAAATAATTTCTGGGCTATTCGATAGATTTGGGGGGGGAGTTAAGCAAAAGGCAGCCTTGCATGATGTTACTCATTCATATGTCGTCTTGGTCCGGACGGCGAAGGCGAGTTTGCCTCGAAAGCAGGGGGAAAAAAAAAGCCGTGATTGCAAAATTGGAGGGTTTTGCTGGGGGAAAACGCGGCTTCGGAGGAAAATAGGAGTTGGAGTGGCTCCATGGAGATATTCCGGAGCACTTACGGCAAAAAGCGGTCGTTCTCCACCCGCCGATCTCGGCCTTGGCGGCTTGGCAAGCGGCGGCGTAGGCTTGGAGGCTGTGGCACAGGACCTCACGGGCGCCGTCGGCAGCGCAGACGTCGTGGAGGCAGTGGTTGAAATACTCCACCGGGCTCACCCATGGGTGACACGACCCGAAAGGTCCCGCCGGATCCCGGATGAGCCCGCAGGAATCGCTGGCGCCGTAGGGAGCGGTGTCGGTGGCGTCGCACACGGGGCAGACCTTGCCGTTGCAGCCGTCGGTGCACGCTCCGTCCTCCGGCGGCATCTTCCAGGAGGTGACGAATTCCTCGGTGCTCTGCGCCAGGGACCCACCGGGCAGTTGGAAGTCGTCACCGGGATCCCCGTTGTAGTTGCCGCCCAGTCCGCACACGCGGCCTCGGTAGGTGTCGGGGATGGTGACGAGGAGGTAGGTAGCCACGTTGTAGAGGAGCCGGAGGCCGGCAGCGGTCTGGAGGACAACGTTGTTCCCTTCTTGGCCAATCCGTAGCTTCTTGTCCTCCGTCACCAGCGGCAGGGTGTAGCGCTCCCCGTTCACCTGGGATGTGCACGTGGGATCGGGAAGGGTTTGCACGCACGCGTGCACCAGGGGCTTTTGCAACGCGCGCACTCACCGGCGCATTTCTTCCTGCACGAGTGTACCAACAGGTTTTTGCCCGCGCCGGGGCGTTCTGCACACGTTCGTGCAGCAGAGGCTTTTGCACACGCGTGTGCACCAGGGGATTTGGCGGGCACGCACGCGCCAGGGGTTATTGCACACACGTGTGTGCCGAGGGACGGGGACATCCCAGCTTCTGGATCAGGGGGTTTTGCGCGCACGCACCAGGGGATTTTGCGTGCAGGCGTGCACCGAAGGATCTTGCACGCACGTGTGCGCCGAGGGACAGGGACACCCTGGCTTACCAGCGGGGGGATTTTACACGCACCAGGAGATTTTGCACGCGTGTGTGCACAGGGGATTTTGCACGGATGACCGCACCGAGGGATTTGGCATGCATGCGCGCACCGAGGGATTTTGCATGCCCGTGTGCGCCACGGATTTTGCACGCCCACGTGCACCGAGGCGCGGGGCTCTCCCGACTTACCGTCACCTCCCACTTCCGTCCCCTCTCCACGCTGACCGTGTACCCGTGGATGGAGATGACCACCTTCTTCATCAGGGCCACGTTGCCCCGGCCGCCCACGTCGTGCTCCAGCAGCACCGAGAAATTCGTCAGCCGCGGCTCCGGCTTGCAGAGCCGCGCCAGGACGTAGGTACAGGAGCCCAGGATGTCGAAGGCTCGCCCGTCGAACGTCACGTAGTGTGGGTCACCCGACACCACCAGCCGCCCGTAGCCGGCCGGGTAGCACCCTAGCACCCCGTCCTCTACTCGACACTCCTCGTGGGCGCTGCAGAAGACCTCCTCGCACTCCACCACCCCGTTGGCTTTGCAACGGCATCTCTCCCGGCACGAGGCGTAGAAATCCTCGCCCTTCTTGTAGTAGCGGTCCCGGTGCTCGCAGCCGCACTCGCCCGCCGGCACGCACTCGTCACCGCTGAGGACGAAGCCCTCGTCGCAGAAGCAGCCTTCGGTGCACAGCACCGACGCGCAGCCCTCGGGGACGGCTCGGCCCCGACACGTGGCCGGGCAGCTGCTCCCGCAAAGCTCATAGTGCGAATGAGGGGGGCAGGAGGGGCCTGCAAAAAGCAGAAGAGAAAATATCAAACCCCGCTCGGATTTGCAGCCTGAAAGCATCAGGCTGAGTGTTTCCGTCACTGCACCGAAGGTTAGGGGGTGAACGCAAGCAAGTCTTCGGTGGTGGAGCATCAATATCACTCTGGAGGGCAAAGGGGATTGATTTTGCATTCCCCTTCCTTGCATGAATGAAATACGTGGAGGGCGATGGGGATTTATTTTGCGTTCCCCTTCCTTGCATGAAGGAGGAACGGGGAGGGCAATACGGATTTGTTTTGCTCCGTTGCGTGAAGGAGGAACAAAAAAATTTTCGCTTGGGAAATGAGTTGGAGGGAATTTCCCCGCGTCCGTATTTGCATCTAAGCTCATCGTTTGGCCTCGGGGCTGGAGAGGGGAGAGAATAAAATAATTCCTCTGGAAGGAATGGTTGGAAACGGGGCAAATAAATCCTGTTCTTTCATCAGCCCGAAGCCTAGGGTGCAAATCCAAGCAAATCTTGAGCGGTTGAGCATCCGTATCGCTCTGGAGAGCGATGGGGACTGGTTTTGCATTCCCCTTCCTTGCATCGAGGAAGAATCTGGAAGGCAACGGGGATTTATTTGGCACCGTTGCATGACGGCAGGCATGAGTTTTGCTTTGGAAATGAGTTGGAGGGAATTTCCCCACATCCGTATTTGCATCTACGCTCATCGCTTGGCCTCGGAGCTGCGGAGGGAGAGGATAAACTCATTGCAAAGAGATGTTGGAAACGGGGCAAATAAGCTCGATTTTGGAAGGGTTTTGTGTTTCCATTGGCTCTAAGCAAAGCCCAGAGGGGGGTGGTTGGGCTCAAAACCTTATTTTTATGGCCAAGCGTGGCGGGGAATCCCCTTCTGGCCCCACTCACCGCAGAAGGACCGCGTCCTCCACTGCTCCACGCCGATGCCGTGGCTCTGGCACTCCGTCACGTAGGCGGCGATGGCTTTGCACAAAGTGTCCCGGTGGCCTTTGTAGTGGCAGGCGTCGAAGGCGCAATCCTCGAGGAAAGGCGCGGGGTTGATGGCGCGGTGGCAAGCCCGGAAGGGCCCCTCAGCTCTGGCGATCACCCCGCAATAGGCGTCGCCGCGGTAGGGCTGTTTCTGCTCCTCGTTGCACACCGGGCAATCCCCCACGCAACCGGCCGAGCAGCCGGGGACATCTCCCACCTTCCAGCTATCGGCCAACTGGATTTCATCCGCGGCCCGTTTGCCGTCGCGGGTGTTGAAGTCGTCATCGGCGTTGCGGTTGGCGTTGCCGCAGAGGCCGCAGACGGCGCCGGCGTAGGCGTCGGGGAGGATGACGCGGGCGTAGCTGTACCAGTCGAAGCTCACTCGCAAGCCGAAGGCGGTGCGGACGAAGCCGTGGACGCCGCTGTGGTAGAGCTCGAACTGACCCTTCTGGGTGAACGGGAGCTCCACGAAAGCGCCGTTGACCTGGGGAAGGTGGCGTGGAGGGTCGGTGGCGGCACCGGGTGGCAAACGGCTCACGCAACCCGCTCGAGATCTGGGCGTTTTTGCAAAACCTTTGGCACGGGGAGGATTTCCGTGCGAGTGCAGATCAGTTGAGAGCCGAGTGGTTTTGCAAAACCCTTTGCACGGGGAGAATTTCTGGGCAAATTCAAATCAGGCAAGTTTGGGGTTGGTTTTTTTTTGGTAAAAATGCTTTGCACGAGGAGAATTTCCGGACAAAATGCGAATCGCTCGAGATTTGGGCGTTTCCACAAAAACCTTTCGCCTGAGGAGGATTTGCAGGCATGGGGTTCTGTGTTAAGTGGAAAATGTTATCGTTCGGAGAGAAAAATAAAGGAAAAGTTGTCGCTAACCCTTTTTGTGCAACGCTTTGGCTACGACAGGGCGGGAATTGAACCTCTCCCAGCTTACTTGAGTCAGTTCGCAGCTGTCAGGGGGAAAGGAAATATAAACTCAGAAAGCCGCGTGGGAGCAAAAAAAAAGAGGAGGCCAAAGACGTCAAGCAAAGTGGCTGTTTTTTGAAGGTGGAAGTATTTTTGCTCTTATTCATGGGTGTTTTTCACTCGCTTAGTTCGCCAGAGCGAAAATCGGCTGTTTCCAGCACACCATGAACGAGTTGTAGGGGTTTGGTTGGTTGGTTTTGGGTTTTTTTTTTTCTATATGAACTCCTTGAAGTGTTTAAAAAGGTGTTTAAATCCCAACTAGCTGCTCAGGGCTCCCTCTGGAGACGGCAGACAGAAATTGATGCTTCCACAGAGGTGTCCACGAGGAAAAAAAAGGGGGATTTGGGGGGAGGAAAACATAGCAAATAAGCAGTTTAGATGCAGGATGCGTGAGGTCCTTGGTGGACGCCTACCTTGACCTTGCGCGGATGCTCCTGGCTCATGCTGATGACGTTGCCGTAGACCTCCAACGTGACGGTTTTGGTGAAGGACACGGCTTTGCTGCCCCGGTTGTTGTTCTCCACCTTGACGGTGAAGGGAACCAGTTTGGGGTCCTGGGTGCAGAGGGCTGCGAACTGGTAGACGCACGTCCCTTGGAAGTCGTATCTCAACCCGTCGAAGGTGGTGTAGTGAGGATCGCCCGTCCCGATGCAGGTAAAGTACTTGTTCGCCTGGCAGCTGGGGACGCCGTCGACCGTGACGCATTTCTCGTGGGCCTTGCAGCCAGCCTTCTTGCAAACCACCTTGCCCCCCGCCTCGCATCGGCACCGGCTCTGGCAGCTCCCGTCCTCCCAAAACTCCTCCCGGCTCTTGTAGGAGCGACCGTTGTGGAAACAACTGCAGGTCTCCACCGGGACGCACGTGTCATTCTGGAGGACGAAGCCCTCGTCGCACTGGCAGCTCGCCGTGCACGGCTCGCCGCAGGAGGCGGGGGCTTTGGGTTCGGCGCAGGTGGCGGGGCACGCCGTCCCGCAGGCCTCGAAGTGGCTGTTTGGGGGGCATCTCTGAGCTGTGGGGATGATAGTTGAGAAGAAGATCTCAAAAAAAAGCCAACAAAAAAAAAAAAGGGCAACACAAGGGATGAGCTAAGCCCTTTCCTTAGAGGGACATCGGGCTCCTACGTTGGCTCAGTTGATGCCTACAAGCGATTCGGAGTCCCTGAGACACCCCGTGGGGATGGCCTTCAAGAAACCCCCTACGTAATTCTGTGTGTTATGGACGTCTGACGTCAGAGAAGGCGCATTTTGGGGTGGTTCGGCATGAAAAGAGCAACACAATCCTTCCCCAATGCCGGCATTGTTGGTTCAGTTGACGCCTACAAGCATCAACTTGGTGGGCTGGGCAGCAACTCTCAGGCACCGGCGGCCAGATTCCCACGTGGATCCCCTTCTTTCTCCCCCAAAATGCTTGGGGACCGCCCCCCCCCTCAACCTGAGCTCACCACAGCCTGCCGTGTCCTGCAGCGTCTCCTGGTCTCCACAATCGTCCTGGCAGGAGGGCTCTCGCCAGCTCTCGGCCCAATCCTCCACGCTGGCAGCCTGAGCGCCGTCAGAAAGTGTCGTCTCGTCCTCCGTGTCCTCGTTGAAGTTGCCGCAGAGTCCACAGGTGGCCCCAAAATAGCTGCTGGGCACCGCCACCATTATGGCCCAGTCTTCATCGTAGGTCACCTGCAGCCCGAAATCCGTTTGCAGGATGGTCCGACCTTCGTTTTGGGAAATCTGGATCTTCCCCGCTTCCAGGGTGGCTGGTAGGCTGGTGACTTTGTTGTTGACCTTGGGGGAAAGGAGGAGAAGGAGGAGGATTAAATCTCATCGGATGGTGGCTTTGCTCAGAGTTTACAACCCCCAGAAAGCATATAGGTGCGATCAGAAGGAGAAATTTCTGTCAGGAAGAAGGAATTATCAGCATAAACCAGCATTTTTGCCCCACGTCCTGTGGCCACGCAATAGGCTTTAGCGGGAAAAGATCAAAACCCAAGTGTGTCATGGGAGAACCATCCCCTTCGACTTCGGAGCTTACAATCTTGTTTATGTTAAGACCCCTGAACCGTACGGCTGGGAGAAACCTCATCTAACCTCGTAAAATAGACTCACAGCTCGCCTAGGCTCCCTTTTTGTGGTAGATCTCCACGGTTAGTGGAGATAAAGCCAGCCTCACGGTAGAGTTACATCCTTAAAATTGCCTTTTTCTTGATGCTAACCAAAAAGGGAGCACGGTTTAATCGGAGACACCTCCAAGGACGTCTCGAGTCAGGTACAAAACACCCTCTCCTTTGCCACGTCTTGATTTGTAATGCAAAATTTCCCGGTACTCCGTGGTTTCGGTGGTTCTCCTCATTTTTTCGTTGCAACCCCGCCCGCCACAATGTTTTATCCCCTTCCGCTTGGCACGAAAGCCTTTGTCCAGAATAACGCTGCCGCAGCCTGGAAAAACCCACCTGGATTTTACCTCCCTCTCCTTTGTGGATGGAGATGTTATAGGCGTACACGTAGATGTTGGTCAACCACTCCTTAAAATCGCCTTCGCTCTTCTTCTCCTCCACGACGAAAGGCACCAGGGTGGGATCGTTGCCGCAATACTTGGCGATGGTGTAGATGCAGCCGCCCCGGATATCCACGGTCATCCCGTCGAAGGTGTGGTATTGGAGGGGCTGCGACCCCATGCAGGTTCCCATGTAGTCGTGCACGCACGCGGCCTCCCCCTTCTCCATCCTGCACGTCTCCTTCGCGCGGCATTTCACGAGGCGGCAGGGATCTGGAAGAAATGGCGCCCGATTATTTGTGGGGATGACTTTGCTGCCAGACGTGGCCTCAGGGACAGCGCGAGCATCACCGTCACCGTAGACGGTCAACCAGCACCTCCACATCTCTACTATATCAAAGCAGGGATTTACCCCAGGTAGGTTTAGCCACCTTAAGCTTAACTTGAACACCTGAGTTGCTCGCTTGAGGCTCCTTTCATTGGTTCTTTAATTATAGATTATTTATTTATAGATTATTTATAGATAAAAATCTATCCCGGGTAGGTTTAGCCACCCTAAGCTTAGACTTGAACACCCGAGTTGATTGCTTGAGGCCCCTTTCATTGCTTCTTTAATTATAGATTTTTTTTTAATAGATTATTTATAGATAAAAATCTATCCCGGGTAGGTTTAGCCACCTTAAGCTTAGACTTGAACGTCTGAGTTGATCTCTTGAGGCTCCTTTCGTTGGTTCTTTAATTATAGATTATTTATTTATAGATTATTTATAGATAAAAATCTATCCCAGGTAGGTTTAGCCACCTTAAGCTTAGACTTGAACGTCTGGGTCGATCACTTGAGGCTCCCTTCATTGATTGTTTAATTATAGATGAATTACTTCCAGGTTATTTATAGACGATATATTTATAGAAGAACTATCCTCTCCTAAAATGGGCCAAAGCCACACTGGATTAATTTCCCCCCCCCTTTTAGGCCTGCCTATCCTTGTGCTACAAGAGAAAAGCTGAGTTTCAGCTCAAACCAGCTAATTTTAGATACTTTTCTAGACGCGAGCTCAGCGTTTATCAGCTCTGGGGACGGTGTAGACACCCAGCTCGGAGGACTAGTAGATTTTGCCTCCTAAAAACTGCGTGGTTTTGCCTCGCGTCGCAACCACCTTTTTGAAGAGGGGGCGGGAGGGAAGCGAAAAGGGGGTGAAGGGAGCCGGAGGTGGCCACGGGGCGCTCACCGCTGTCGCAAACGGCCGCCGACCCGTAGGCTTTTTGCTCCCGGATCCCCACGCTGAGCAACCCAAAGGGGGACGTCTTGTGCTCCACCGTATGGACGGCGAATTGACTGCCCAAATTCTGCCCGGCCCAGGAGTAATCGGTGCCCGGGACTGGCTTCCACTCGACGTTTCTCAACGGCGTTTTGTTGAGCATCATTCCAGACGTCTCCGAGGTCTTGGCTATCAGCAGGGCGTAATTATCGTAGCCTTCCAGGGCAAAGATGTTATAGGAGTGGCAGTAGCTGGAGACATCCGGGATGGCCATAAAAAAGGGATCATAAGAGACGGCATCTTTATTACCTCCGTCGGCAAAAAAAATGACCTGGATGCCAGCGTTGGCGGAGAGGTACAAGGTATGTAAGGCTTGGAGTCCGTAGAGCGTTGACCGGCTGGGCCGTAGCTCCCGAACGGTCTTGGTCACCCCGTGTTGAGACTCCACGCGCGTCGGCTGGGAGGTGGAGACGTAGATGATATCAGACTGAGTCTCGAAAGGCAACGGCGGCACGATGAAGGTGGTGCCCCAGCTGGAAACGGGCTGGAGCTGCTCCGCCAAATGGTCGCAGTGGGCGAACCTGGCCAAGCAAGTGTGGCCGGTGAAGACGGCCACGGGTTTTTGCGCCACGATCCTTGTGCCAGACATATCAGACGGGCTTTGGAGCTGGGCTGCTTGGAAGGGCTCCAGTTTGATGGGGAGCACTGAGCCCCGGGGGTAAGACCGGCCTTGGTAGGTCACCGTGGCTTTGAGGTGCACGTCAACCATGGTGGGCTCATCCCAGGCGGCCACCACGAACTCACCGTAGCGGTCAGTGCCCACGTTGGGCGTCACGACGTGGTACTCCGTGCCCCACTTGTGCACGGGGTATACCACAGCTGAGTCAATCGAGGTGGGTTTCTCATTGACCATCACCAAGGAGATGGCGTTGTTGGCCCTCACCACTACGGTGTTGTCGAAGGATTTGCTTCCCACCATCTCCGCTTGGGGCGGGATCTTCACCAGGATGGTTTGGCCGGCGGTCGCCTGCACCGTCATCCTCAAGCCTGGCTTCTTCATGGAGATGGTTACGGACGTGAAGGGCGAATAACCTGTGATGAGCAGCTTGAAGTCGCTGTTGAGGGTCTGCTGCAAACCGTTTTGCATGAAGGCCACCACGAAGTCTTCCCCCAGGTGATGCGGAGCCGACGCAGCGACACTGAGCAAGTGAAAAACACCTAGACGAGCCCGAGGAAGAGGAGAATTTGCCGTCAGTGCCTTCATCACCCGTAAGGCCAGATTTGGCAACCCTAGCTGGGGGGCCAAGACTCAAGTTGGGCAGGAGGTGGCACCTGATTTGATCTTGGTGGATAAGGAATAGCGATTTGGTGGATTATTGATTTGATGGGATATTATTTTGGAGAAATAACAATTGGAATTAACATTGATTTGACGGGCTTTTGGCTTGACGGGCTTTCGGTTTGACGGACTTTTGGTTTGATGGACTTTTGATTTGATGGACTTTTGATTTGACGGACTTTTGATTTGATGGACTTTTGGTTTGACGGACTTTTGGTTTGATGGACTATTGATTTGGTGGACTATTGATTTGGCGGACTATCGATTTGGTGGGCTATCGATTTGATGGGTTCTCAAGTTGGAGATATCAGGCCTGTCGATTTGAACAAATATTTGAATGGAAGAAATTGTTTTGAAGGCATATCGGTTGAGAGGACTAGCAATCTGAAGAAACAGCAGTTTGAAGAAATAGCAAGTAATTCCCCGGGTAAAAGATGAGCTTTTTGGGTGGGTTTCGTGGTGGGTGGAGGAATTCGAAAGGAGCCACTGGGATTTTTAAGGCGTCCCCTTTCACCTCCAAAAGGAAGCGTGGACAGCCACGCTCCAAGATGAGGCTGAAGGACCGTGGCCGGTGCTGGGTTGCAACCGGGGGGGGAAAAAATTGCCCTATTTTCAACCAATCCCCCCCAAAACCGTGTCTTGGGTGGGGTCTTTGCCTCTTGGTTTCCCCTCTACGTGTCACGAGGGGATTTGGTCTCTTCGCAATCATTGCACGGGGCGGGGATGCGAAATGTGGCCTCGTGGACTGGAAAAATCTTATTTCGCGGCGATTCACGTTTTAAGGGGGGGAATTTTCCAGGTTATGATGAATTTCTCCACCCTGTTTGAACTCACCCCATAACACGACGGTCCAGACCCGCAGCGGCACGTCGGCTTTTCCCCGGCCCGGGCTGCCGTCCATGGTGCTTTGGCTGCAGAAGGTAAGAAAACAATCAAATTCTCTGATATTTGTTTGTTTGTTTGTTTAAATTGCACTTGGGATTGCCCGTGGCCCAAACTTCTGAGCTTTATCGCCCTTGCAGATGTCCCAAAATTCAACATTTTATTGCCCTCGGCCCCAAAATCTGGTTTTTTTCACTCCTACCCACCCCAAAAGTCGCTGTTTTATGGCACTTACACCTGTCCCAAAAATCTACATTCTGTTGCACTCGCACCTGACCCCAAAATCTGCTTTTTTGGCGGCATTTACACGTGCCCTCACCCCCATCCAAGGACCGCCCCGCCCTCCCCCCCCATCACTTCACATCTCCATGGACACAGACCCGGGATGATGCCTTCGGGTCCCCCCAAATTTTTACAAAATTCAGGCTCCCCTCTGAGCATATTTACTTTTTCCCCCTTTCTCTCCATCTTTTTTCCCCTCTTTCCCCCTTTTTTCTTCCCCCCCCTTTTTTCTATTCCCCCTTTTTTCTTTTCCCCTCTTTTTTCTTTTTCCCCTTCCCCCCCTTTTTTCCCTTTTTTCCCTTCTCCCCTTTTTTCCTTTTTACCCTTTCCTCTCTTTCCCTTTTTTCTCCTTTCCCTCCTTTTTTCCATTTTCCCTTTTTTCTTTTTTTCCCTATTTCCCCTATTTATTTTACCCCATTTTTCCCTTCCCCCCCAAATCCCCTCTATTTTCTCCTGTTCCCCCTTTTTCCTTTTCCCCTTCTTCCCCTTTTTCCCCTTTCCTCCCCTTTCCCCCTTTTTTCCCCTTTCCTCCCCTTTCCCCCTTTTTCCCCTTTCCTCCCCTTTCCCCCTTTTTTCCCCTTTCCTCCCCTTCTCCCCTCTTTTTGCCCTTTCCTCTCCTTTCCCCCCCTTTTTCCCCTTTCCTCCCCTTTTCCCCCCTTTTTCCCTTTCCTCTCCTTTTCCCCTCTTTTTCCCTTTCCTCCCCTTTTCCCCTCTTTTTCCCCTTTCCTCCCCTTTTCCCCCCTTTTTTCCTTTTCCTCCCCTTTCCCCCTTTTTCCCCTTTCCTCTCCTTTTTCCCCCTTTTTCCCTTTCCTCCCCTTTTCCCCTCTTTTTCCCCTTTCCTCCCCTTTTCCCCCCTTTTTTCCTTTTCCTCCCCTTTCCCCCTTTTTCCCCTTTCCTCTCCTTTTTCCCCCTTTTTCCCTTTCCTCCCCTTTCCCCCCCTTTTCCCCTTTCCTCCCCTTTTCCCCCCTTTTTC
>CM075616.1:2678551-2756588 GCA_037962945.1 Sarcoramphus papa | reverse complement strand
AAGTTGTGTTGTGTGTGTGTTGTGTGTGTTGTGTCATGTCAGAGCATGTTGTGGGTGCAACATTTTAGGGTTTTTTTGCACCAAGTTGTGTGTTGTGTGTGTGTTGTGTGTGTTGTGTCATGTCGGAGCGTGTTGTGGGTGCAATGTTTCAGGGGTGTTTGCGCCAAGTTGTGTGTTGTGTATGTTGTGTGTGTGTTGTGTGTGTGTGTGTGTTGTGTCGTGTCGGAGCGTGTTGTGGGTGCAATGTTTCAGGGGTGTTTGCGCCAAGTTGTGTGTTGTGTATGTTGTGTGTGTGTTGTGTGTGTTGTGTCGTGTCAGAGCATGTTGTGGGTGTAACATTTTGGGGGTGTTTGTGCAAAGTTGTGTTGTGTGTGTGTTGTGTGTGTGTTGTGTGTGCTGTGTCATGTCGGGAGCGTGTTGTGGGTGCAACATTTTTGGGGGTGTTTGCGCCAAGTTGTGTGTTGTGTGTGTGTTGTGTGTGTTGTGTGTGTTGTGTCGTGTTGGAGCGTGTTGTGGGTGCAATGTTTCAGGGGTGTTTGCGCCAAGTTGTGTGTTGTGTATGTTGTGTGTGTGTTGTGTGTGTTGTGTCGTGTCAGAGCATGTTGTGGGTGTAACATTTTGGGGGTGTTTGTGCAAAGTTGTGTTGTGTGTGTGTTGTGTGTGTGTTGTGTGTGCTGTGTCATGTCGGAGCGTGTTGTGGGTGCAACATTTTTGGGGGTGTTTGCGCCAAGTTGTGTGTTGTGTGTGTGTTGTGTGTGTTGTGTGTGTTGTGTCGTGTTGGAGCGTGTTGTGGGTGCAATGTTTCGGGGGTGTTTGTGCCAAGTTGTGTTGTGTGTGTGTTGTGTGTGTTGTGTGTGTTGTGTCATGTCGGAGCGTGTTGTGGGTGTAACATTTTGGGGTGTTTGTGCAAAGTTGTGTTGTGTGTGTGTTGTGTGTGTGTTGTGTGCGTTGTGTCATGTCGGAGCGTGTTGTGGGTGCAATGTTTCGGGGGTGTTTGTGCAAAGTTGTGTGTGGTGTGTGGTGTGTGTGTTGTGTCGTGTCGGAGCGTGTTGTGGGTGCAATGTTTTGGGGGTGTTTGTGCCAAGTGGTGTGTGGTGTGTGTGGTGTGTGGTGTGTGGTGTGTCATGTTGGAGCATGTTGTGGGTGCAGCGTTTTGGGGGTGTTTGAGCAAAGTTGCGTGTGTGATGTGTGTTGTGTGTGTTGTGTGTTGTGTCGTGTCGGAGCGTGTTGTGGGTGCAGCGTTTTGGGGGTGTTTGTGCAAAGTTGTGTGTGTGATGTGTGTGGTGTGTGGTGTGTGTTGTGTGTGTTGTGTCGTGTTGGAGCGTGTTGTGGGTGCAACGTTTCGGGGGTGTTTGTGCCAAGTTGTGTGTTGTGTAAGTTGTGTGTGTGTTGTGTGTGTTGTGTCGTGTCGGAGCGTGTTGTGGGTGCAACATTTTTGGGGGTGTTTGTGCCAAGTTGTGTGTTGTGTGTGTGTTGTGTGTGTTGTGTCGTGTTGGAGCGTGTTGTGGGTGCAACGTTTCGGGGGTGTTTGTGCCAAGTTGTGTGTTGTGTAAGTTGTGTGTGTGTTGTGTGTGTTGTGTTGTGTCAGAGCGTGTTGTGGGTGCAGCGTTTTGGGGGTGTTTGTCCAAAGTTGTGTGTTGTGTGTGTGTTGTGTGTGTTGTGTGTGTTGTGTCATGTCGGAGCGTGTTGTGGGTGCAACGTTTCGGGGGTGTTTGTGCAAAGTTGTGTGTGTTGTGTGCGTTGTGTGCGTTGTGTGTGTGTGTTGTGTGTTGCAGGTGTGCAGTGCGGTGTGTGTGTTGTGGGGTGTTGTGTGGGCGTTGTGGGTGCGATGTTTTGGGGGTGTACCGCTACGCTGCGTGTGGTGCGTGTGTTCTGTGTGTTGTGTGTGGTGGTGTGGGTGTTGTGGGTGTTGTGTGTGTGTTGTGGGGTGTGGGGGGGTGTTGTGGGTGCGACGTTTTGGGGGTGTACTGCTAAGCTGTGTGTGTTGTGTGTAGTGTTGTGTTGTGTGTTGTGTGTTGTGTGTGTTGTGGGTGCGACGTTTTGGGGGTGTACTGCTAAGCTGTGTGTGTTGTGTGTAGTGTTGTGTTGTGTGTTGTGTGTTGTGTGTGTTGTGGGTGCGACGTTTTGGGGGGTTGTGCGAAGTTGTGTGTGTTGTGTGTTGTGTGTGTTGTGGGTGTTGTGTGCGACGTTTTGGGGGTGTACTGCTAAGCCGTGTGTGTCGTGTGTGGTGTTGTGTTGTGTGTTGTGTGTGTTGTGTGTGTTGTGTGTTGTGGGTGCGACGTTTTAGGGGGGTTGTGTGAAGTTGTGTGTGGTGTGTGTGGTGTGTGTTGTGTGTGTTGTGTGTGTTGTGGGTGCGACGTTTTGGGGGTGTACTGCTAAGCTCTGTGTGTCGTGTGTGGTGTTGTGTGTGTTGTGTGTGTTGTGTGTTGTGCGTGCGACGTTTTGGGGGGGTTGTGCGAAGTTGTGTGTGGTGTGTAGTGTGTGTGTTGTGTGTGTTGTGGGTGTTGTGTGTGTTGTGGGTGTTGTGGGTGTGACGTTTTGGGGGTGTACTGCTAAGCTCTGTGTGTTGTGTGTGGTGTTGTGTTGTGTGTGGTGTGTGTATTGTGTGTGTTGTGTGTTGTGGGTGCGACGTTTTGGGGGTTGTGTGAAGTTGTGTGTGTTGTGTGTTATGTGTGTTGTGTGTGTTGTGTGTGTTGTGTGTGTTGTGTGTGTTGTGGGTGCGACGTTTTGGGGGTTGTGTGAAGTTGTGTGTGTTGTGTGTTGTGTGTGTGTTGTGTGTTGTGTGTTGTGTGTTGTGTGTTGTGTGTGTGTGTTGTGTGTTGTGTGTTGTGTGTGTTGTGTGTTGTGTGTTGTGTGTGTTGTGTGTTGTGTGTGCCGATGGCGGCTGCTGCGGGTGCAGTTGTGTGCGCGTTGTGTGGTGCGTACGTGTGCGTTGCGCGTGTGCGCACAGCGCCTGCCTTTGTGCGACGTCGTGTGCGTTGGGCGCGTGTGACGTCAGGGCGCGTTGTGGGTGCGACAGGCTTCTGCAGCGTCACGCGTGTTGCGTGCTTAGTGCACGCACCTTGTGTGCGGTGTGTGTTGTGTGCAGGCGTGTTGTGTGTGTTGTGCGCACACCCGGGGGGGGGTGTGTGTGTGTGCGTGGTTGTGTGTTGTGTGCTTGTGTGCTGCGCACGTGTCCGCCCCTACTGTGTGCTGAGTGTTGTGTTCTGTTGCACACGTGTTGTATTGCACGCGTGTCGTGTGTTGCGCACGTGTGCACACCTCGTGCGTGCTGTGTTGTGTTGCACGCATGTGTTGTGTTGCACGCATGTGTTGTGTTGCACTCGTGTGTTGCATGGTGTGCGAATGTGTGTTGTGCGCACGTGCACACCTAGTGTGCGTTGAGCGTTGTCTTGCACACGTGTTGCGTCGCGTGCAGCGTGCACGTGTGTCATGCGCGTGTGCGTCGTTCGCAAGCGTGTTGCGCGTTGAGCGCACGTGTGCTGCGTGGTGTGTGCACGTCTGCTGCGTGTTGTACACGTGTGCTGTGTTGTGCGCACGTGTGCTGTGTTGTGCGCACGTGTGCTGCGTGTTGTACCCAGGTGTGCTGCGTGTTGTGCGCCCGTGTGCTGCGTGTTGTGCGCACGTGTGTGCTGTGACGTGTGCTGCGTGTTGTACACACGTGCTGTGTGTTGCGCACACGTGTGCTGCGTGTTGTGCGCATGTGTGCTGTGTTGTGCGCACGTGTGCTGCGTGTTGTACACATGTGTGCTGCGTGTTGTGCGCCCATGTGCTGCATGTTGTACCCACGTGTGCTGCGTGTTGTGCACACGTGTGCTGCGTGTTGTACACAGGTGTGCTGCGTGTTGTACACAGGTGTGCTGCGTGTTGTGCGCACGTGTGCTGCGTGTTGTACCCAGGTGTGGTGCGTGTTGTACACACGTGTGCTGTGTGTTGTACACATGTGTGCTGTGTGTTGTACACACGTGCCGTGTGTTGTGCGCACGTGTGCTGCGTGTTGTGCGCACATGTGCTGCGTGTTGTACCCAGGTGTGCTGCGTGTTGTGCACACGTGTGCTGCGTGTTGTACACATGTGTGCTGTGTGTTGTACACACGTGCCGTGTGTTGTGCGCACGTGTGCTGCGTGTTGTACCCAGGTGTGCTGCGTGTTATACACACGTGTGCTGCATGTTGTGCGCATGTGTGCTGCGTGTTGTACACACGTGTGCTGTGTGTTGTACACATGTGCTGCGTGTTGTGCGCACGTGTGCTGCGTGTTGTACACAGGTGTGCTGCCTGTTGTGTACACGTGTGCTGCATGTTTTACCCACGTGTGCTGCGTGTTGTGCACACGTGTGCTGTGTGTTGTGCACATGTGCTGCGTGTTGTGCACACGTGTGCTGCGTGTTGCGTGTTGGTGCTCGTTTCCACGTGCAAAACCGCTTCCTTTTTAGGGGGAAAAAGAAAATTCCTTTTTAGGGACAAATTTCCCCATTTGTGGGGTTTTAGGTGATTTTTTTTCCCCGTAAAATTTGGGGTTTTCCCCTAAATTACTCACTCGGGCTCTCGGCACGATCCCGACCTCCCGTCCCTGCGGGAAAATGCCCTTAAACGGGGGAAAAAGCCGAGATTTTCTGACAAATAAAATGAGCCCAGAGCATTTGGCAATTATTTTTTTGGCATTTTCTGCCGAAGAAAGGGAAAAAAAAAAATCGTAACCGCATGGCGTAGAGCACAAGGAATCATTAATTCGCGCCCGGAGTGCAAAAAAACCCATGCCCGCTGGCAAAAAAAAAAAATAATTCATGCTGAAAATCGTAAATTTGTGGTCGTAGAGGGCGAAAAATGATAAATTCCTGCCCACGGAGGGCAAAAACGGCGAATCGGTGCGCATCGTGCAAAAAAAAGGGCAGGAATTCGTACGCACGGAGGGGGAAGCAGCGTGACTTCAGGCAAACGGGCCAAACCGTCGTGAACGTTTGCACGTCGAATGCAACAAATTCAGATTTGTGCGCAGAGAATGAAAGAAAATCATCAATTTTGTGCAGAGAGGGGGCAAAAAATCATCAGTTTGTGTACACAGAGGGTGAAAAATCAGCAAGTCTTGCACACAGAGGGCGAAAAATCACCAATTTGTGCACACAGAGGGCGAAAAATCAGCAATTTGTGCACACAGAGGGCGAAAAATCACCAATTTGTGCACACAGAGGGCGAAAAATCAGCAATTTGTGCACACAGAGGGCAAAAAATCATCAATTCTTGCACACAGAGGGTGAAAAATCAGCAATTCTTGCACACAGAGAGGGCGAAAAATCATCAATTCTTGCACACAGAGGGCGAAAAATCAGCAATTTGTGCACAGAGAGGGCAAAAAATCATCAATTCTTGCACACAGAGGGCAAAAAATCACCAATTTGTGCACACAGAGGGCGAAAAATCACCAATTTGTGCACAGAGAGGGCAAAAAATCATCAATTCTTGCACACAGAGGGTGAAAAATCACCAATTTGTGCACAGAGAGGGCGAAAAATCACCAATTTGTGCACACAGAGGGCGAAAAATCATCAATTCTTGCACACAGAGGGCGAAAAATCAGCAATTCTTGCACACAGAGAGGGCGAAAAATCAGCAATTCTTGCACACAGAGGGCAAAAAATCACCAATTTGTGCACACAGAGGGCGAAAAATCACCAATTTGTGCACACAGAGGGTGAAAAATCATCAATTCTTGCACACAGAGGGCGAAAAATCACCAATTTGTGCACACAGAGGGCGAAAAATCAGCAATTCTTGCACAGAGAGGGCAAAAAATCACCAATTCTTGCACACAGAGGGTGAAAAATCACCAATTTGTGCACACAGAGGGCGAAAAATCAGCAATTCTTGCACACAGAGGGCGAAAAATCAGCAATTCTTGCACACAGAGGGCGAAAAATCAGCAATTCTTGCACACAGAGGGCGGAAAACATCAATTCTTGCACACAGAGGGCGAAAAATCAGCAATTCTTGCACACAGAGGGCGAAAAATCAGCAATTCTTGCACACAGAGGGCGGAAAACATCAATTCTTGCACACAGAGGGCGGAAAATCAGCAATTCTTGCACACAGAGGGCGAAAAATCAGCAATTCTTGCACACAGAGGGCGAAAAATCAGCAATTCTTGCACACAGAGGGCGAAAAATCAGCAATTTGTGCACACAGAGGGTGAAAAATCAGCAATTCTTGCACACAGAGGGCAAAAAATCACCAATTCTTGCACACAGAGGGCGAAAAATCACCAATTTGTGCACACAGAGGGCAAAAAATCATCAATTCTTGCACACAGAGGGCGAAAAATCACCAATTTGTGCACAAAGGCGGCAAAAAAATCACCAATTTGTGCATGCAAAAGGCAACACTTCGTAAACTCGTACAGTTAGAGTAAAAAAAATTATAAATTCACCTACGGAGGGGCAAAAAAAGTCATAAATATATGCATAGAGAGTGAAAAAAAGGATAAATTCATCTGCAGAGGGTGATGAATCATAAATGCGTGCAGGCGGACGAGAAAAAAACCATAAATGCACGCGGAGAGGCATAAAAACTCCTAAATTCGTGCCCGTAGAGCGCAAAAAAATCACCAATTCATGAAGACGCAGGCCCCCCAAAATCCTAAATTCATGCCGGCAGAGGGCAATAAATCATAAACGTGGGCATACGGACACGCAGACACCCCCCCCCCCTCGTATATTTGCGTATACAGAGGGCAAAAAATTGTAAATTCCCGCACGCAGAGTGCAAAAAAAGGTAAATGAATGCACGGAGGCCAAAAAAAAAAAAGAAAAAAAAGACGATTTCACGCATTCAGGTCCGAACCCCCTCAAATCAGACGGCCGCACGCGCGGAATGAAGACGACATGCGAGCCGCCGCGTCTCAGCTGCAATTTTATTGCTCCGGTAAAGGTTGGTGCATCCCGTCGCGTCACCTTCTCCTACGCGTGTGACGGGGGGGGGGACGGGGACGATGAGGGGACGGTCCTTCTGGCCCCGGGCGCCTTGATTTATCTACGAGAAGAAACCAAGGACTCACGAGGAGGAAACGATTTTCCCAGCGATTCTCAATTCGCCTTTTTTTCGTAGGTTCCCACCCCGAACCCCCAACTTACAAGAAGCAGTTGTTGCTGACGGCGACCTTGGGGGGGACACCCGTCACCTTAAAGTCATCCACTTGGAAGACCCAACGCCCCGGGACGTTGACGTTGGAGGTCTTGGTGATGTTGATGATGGCTTCCGTCTGGGAGCCGGGAATATTGTAGAAGTTGGTTTCATCTCCGCTGTTGAAGCCGGCCTGGAAAAGAAACCAAAATGGAGGAATCGGAAGGTTAACCCCACCCAAGGGATTAACGGCGTTGGACGACCTCCTGCCGGTGGTGGTGGTGTCCCCCAAAAAACGTTACGTTAATCTTCGGTGAACCTGATGTTGGCTCCCCCCCCCAAAAAAATGTTGTGGGCCAACCTCCTCCCCTCAACATTGGTGTCACCAAAAAACGTTGCGGGCCGACCTCCTATCTTTGGTGAACCCCCAAAAAACGTTACAGGCCAAGCTCCTACCTTCGGCGAACCTGGCATTCTCCTCCCAAAAATGTCGTGGCCCAATCTCCGACCTTCGTCATCGTTGTCCCCAGAAGATGGTACGGGACAACCTTCGACCATGAGCAAATGTGGTGGTTTCCCCCCCCAAAAAACGTTGTGGGCCGACCTCCGACCTTCATCATCGTTGTCCCCAGAAGACGGGACGGGATAACCTTCTACCGTGAGTGAACCCGGTGTTTTCCCCCCGAAAAACGTTGGGGGCCACCATCCTACCATCGGCATTGTTGTCCCCCCAAAATGGTAGAGGCCAACTGCCGGTCTTGGATGAACCTGGTGGTGTCCCCAAAAAAACGTTACGGGCCAACCCATCTTCGGCATCGTCTTCTACAAAAAAAACGATGGGCCAAAATCTTCCCTTCGGTGCCGTTTTCCCCGAAAACGTTGCGGGCCGAAGCCCTGCCTTCGGCAAACCTTGGCGTTGTCCCAAAAAAACCGTCGCCGGTCAACCTCCTCCCCCATTCCTCAACTCCCTTCCTCCCGTTTCCCTCTCCTTTTTCCTTCAGCCTCACGTACATGGGCCGGAGTGCCTCCGAGACCTGTTTCGGGATCACCGTCGCTTGCCACCCCCGTAGTCCACTGGATATCCCAATAGTTGAGGATGATGAAGGACGTCTTGGTGTCGGTGGTCAGGACGGCTTGGAAGGTGTTGCCCTGCAAAAAGGAAGGGGGAGATGACGCCGCCGGTGACGGGACGAGCAGGTAACGATGGGATTTAGCCCTGAGGGCCACACACGGGTGGAAACTCCTTGCCCAGAGCTGTGGGCACCAAGCTATTTTGGTGAGGCATGGCCCATCCGGGCCGGTTTTTTGGTGTCTACCTTCAGACGAGTATTTTTTGGTGCTCTACCACAGCCTCTTCCTCTGCACGAGGTGGCCAGAAGAACGGCGTAGCGGAGAAGCTGGCTTTCAACACAGAAAAAAAAACCCAAACCCCGTAAATTAATTGGGGAGTAAAAATTTGGATGTCAACACCTAGGAGTAATCGAGGAGCTCCATGGGGTTTTGGGTACCCATCCAGGGCCGGCAGGTAGGACAGAGGGACCGGAGGATACGCGCTCACCTCAAATGTCCCGAAGGCAAATGAATAGGTGCCAAAGACCGATGGATGGGTCGTGAAGGCCAACGAATGGGTTGGGAAGGCCGGGAATGGGACGGGAAGGGCAAGGAAGAGGTCACGAAGGCCATCGAAGAGATTGTAAGGCCAACAAGTGGGTCATGAGGCCAACAAGTGGGTCATGAGACCAACAAATGGGTCATGAAACCAACAAATGGGTCATGAGGCCAGCAAATGGGTCATGAGACCAACAAATGGGTCATGAGACCAACAAATGGGTCAAGAGGCCAACAAATAGGTTGCGAAGGCCAATGAGTGGGTCACCAAGGCCAATGAGTGGGTCACCGAGGCCAGCGAACGGAATGCAAGGCCAACAAAAGGGTTGCGGGGCCAACAACTGGGTCATCAGGACAACGAGTAGGTCGTGGGAGCCGACAAGTGGGTCATAAAGGCCAACACACGGGTCGTAAGGCCAACACAGGGGTCGTAAGGCCAACACAGGGGTCGTAAGGCCAACACACGGGTCGTAAAGGCCAACACATGGGTCGTAAAGGCCAACACACGGGTCATAAGGCCAACACATGGGTCGTAAAGGCCAACACATGGGTCGTAAAGGCCAACACACGGGTCGTAAAGGCCAACAGAGGGGTCGCGGGAGCCCGTGAACGGGTTGCGAAGGCCAACAAATTGAGCGGCTGCGGCAGAGCTCTGGTTTTGGCTTGTCTCGATCCTCAGTCATCAAATTGGTGACGGGTTTGAGGCCGTGAGTTGCTTCGCTCTCCAAAACGCGGTCGCCTGTGGCCACGTGCTTGCCTCCGCACCGAGACAAGACATTAATTTCCACGTGTGTGGCCTTATCAGGCCTTCAAGTCACCGCTGTGGACCTTACCTTATTGCTGGTAGAGCCGTAGTAGGCCACGTGGTCCCAGGTGGCCACGAAAGCCCACGTGGCGGTGTAGGGGATCTTGGGGAAGTATTGGTTGATGTTGTCGGTGATGCGCGCCAGCAGCGTCGGGTCGGTGCTCTCTCGGTAGAAGATATCCCCTCCCAGTACATTGTTCACGTCCCCCCAGTACGGGGTCACGAAGGGGCGTCCATCAGCCAGGGGGAAGGGGTCGGGGGTGTATTGCTTGACCGGGGTGTCAAAGGAAATCACACCGTTGTTGTTCACCTACGAAAGGTCACCAAGTCAACGCCAACGCGGCGGCAACCTATGTCGGAGGCCTACGACGGGGTCAACACCTTGACTCGGTTGTGGGCCGCTGGAGACGGACACCGGCTCCAGTTGTGGTCTTACCACTGCCTTCTGCGTCTCTCCGACCCCACGGGAGGTGTTCAGGTCACTATCGCTCTATCAAAACGAAGGTGGCGGTGGGATGTAACACCCTAAACTTGGCCACGGACCTGCCAACCACCGCTCCGGGAGGGTGTAGGTCTCCTCCCAAGAGCCACCGACCACGCGAGGACGCTTTGATGCACCAGAAAAAAAAAAAAACAACCCTTCCTATTAAGGCAACCAAGGTCAATCCCGTGGACGGGTAGGTTTTGTTGGGGGGCAAGTGACAAAATGGGCTGGAAAAGGGAGAAAAAGGGGAAAAAAAAAAAGGGGGAGGGAGGTGGGAAATGGGAAAATGGGGAGACATGCAAGGAAGACGTGGAATTTTTGGCTCACGTACGTAAAGGGTTTGGTACTTTTTGCTGTAGAAGGTGAAGGGCACGGCGAGGGAGAGCTTCTTTGACGTCCCGTCATCAAGTTTGGGGTTCTTATGGTCATGCTCGTCCACGCCGTAAGGGTAGAGCAGGGATGCTGCAGGAAGGCAGAGGCTGAGATATTGGGGGACACCCCCCGTCCCCCCCCAAACCCCTCCCAACCTCATGCATTTTAGGGTGAAAGCCGCCGGGTTTGGGATTTTCTGATTTGAAATGGGACCTGTTTGCTCCGGGTTACCTAAAACCGGGGGTGACTTCTCTTGGGTGTCCGACGGTTGGGGGTGACACCGGGCCTGAAGGGAATTACCCCCGGGGGGAATTGCACGGGGGTCTACGCAGATTTGAGGGCGAACGGGGCAAAAAAGCAGAACATCTGATTGCCGTATAGCCACAACGTAGCCGGGAGGAAGGTCTGCTCCCTTCCCGCTTCCCAAATGAAAGCAGAAACAACCCCATTTTGGGTGGAAATACCGTCTATTCAGGCAAGAGCCGGCAACCCGAATCCTCACCTTTTTCTTGCGCCTGTTGGGCGTTCATCGCAGCTCCTGGAGAAGGGGGGGGGGGGGGGGGGGGGAATATTAACCCGGGAACGACCGTCACCCGTGACTTTTCCATCTAGCAGCACCCTCAGAAGAAAGCGCTCTCTTTTTTTTTTTAACCTACCTAATATCGGGAGCAGGAAAGCGAAGGAGGGCTTCATCCCAGCGCCTGCAAAATTGTAAAAATTCTGTAAAAAATTAAAAAAAAAAAAAAGACCGGCGAGCTGATGAAGCAGCCCAACGATGCTCCGGAGGCGAAAGGTTTCTCATTAAAACACCAGCCGTCCTCTTTTCACGGCATTTTTGCCCCATGGCGTGGGGGCGATGAATTATTTTGACCGGTTTTTTTAAAGAAGCGCATGACCCGGCCAGTTTTTATTTTTATTCCTGACCGAGAGTGGAGAAAAATCCGATTTCCCGAGTGTATTTTAACCCTTTGCTCGTCCCGTTTTGCTCCAACCTGGGGACTGAACCCAAGGGTCCCGCCTACGGGAATCACCCCCCGGAGCAAAGCTAGGCCTAAATTGAAGTGGGTTTGGTGAAAAATAAAACCCCGCCTAGGTGTTTTCCTGGCTGGAAAAAGAGAAACTGAGGCAGGACGGAGGACGCGCGAATGTGAACGGGGTGAATCGATGAGCGCCCGCGTGTGCATCGTGCAAAACAAACTCCGGATCCGGAGCAGCACGATCCTCCTTTCGCATTCCTGCTCGATTCGTGCAATTTCTAAGCCATTTGAAGAGAGGGCGACCGCTGGGATTCATGCGATTTGAAGCAATTCGAAGGGAGGGGATTGAAGGGAGCGGGGGAGGTTCGCAACGGAAATTAAAATCTCTTACCTCGAGATCTCGCTGCGTCCCGATTTCCCCAGGAAAAGGTGAAAAGAGGAGCAAAAAGGCACCGACACGAGCTCAGCCACCAAGAAATGGGTTTTCTATCGCATCCTGCTCCTTCTTTTAACACGCAGCCCTCCTGGCCCCCCTCCACCGCGAAAAAAAAAAAAACCCAACCCCGTAAACACCATGGGTTCCGCCAACTTTCTGCCCATCAAGGCAGCGTGGATCCGCAGTCCCCCGGGATCTCCGGAGAGGCAAATTTCGGGACACGGGAGACATTTGGCTCCTCCCGATGTTTTCTAAATCCCAGATAAGGTTTTGGCAAGGCGAGGCGGCAGATGCGGGGTGACCTTGCAGTTCTCAGGAATTCCCGTAAGGGATCGTTCTCATTAATCGCCGGAAAAACACCCCGTTACCCCGCCGCCACCCCTGGAGGCAGCGGCCAGGAGGTCACTGGGCGAAACGTCCTGCGAGGGCATCGTTTCCAGCAGTCTGATGAAATTTTTGGGGGGGGGGGGTGGTGGTGGTTGGGGGGGTGGGGTGGGGGGGGAGGTCGGTCTCAGCGGTGGGGGGAAGAGTGAAAGCCTCAGAAGGGTGCTGGGGGGGGGGCAGCTGGGATTTATTCGTCCAAAGGCATTTGCGACGGCAAAGAAATATTAAATAATATTAGCAGGGAGGGCTTGAAGGTCCTACGCCCATCGCAACGTCCCCTGTGGGTCCTCCACCCATTGCAACGTCCCCTGTGGGTCCTGCACCCATCGCAATGTCTCCTGTGGGTCCTGCACCCATTGCAACATCTCCTATGGATCCTGCACCCATCACAACATTCCCTGTGGGTCCTACACCCATCGCAACATCCCCTGTGGTCCTACACCCCTTGCAACATCTCCTATGGATCCTGCACCCATTGCAACATCTCCTATGGATCCTGCACCCATCACAACATTCCCTGTGGGTCCTACACCCATCGCAACGTCCCCTGTGGTCCTACACCCCTTGCAACATCTCCTATGGATCCTGCGCCCATTGCAACATTCCCTGTGGATCTTGCACCCATCGCAACGTGCCCTGTGGATCCTGCACCCATTGCAATGTTCCCTGTGGATCCTGCACCCTTTGCAATGTTCCCTGTGGATCCTGCACCCATTGCAACATCTCCTATGGGTCCTGCACCCATTGCAACATGTCCTATGGATCCTGCACCCATCGCAACATTCCCTGTGGATCTTGCACCCATCACAATGTCTCCTATGGATCCTGCACCCATCGCAATGTCCCCTGGGGGTCCTACACCCATTGCAACATCTCCTGTGAATCCTGCACCCATTGCAACGTCCCCTGCAGTTCCTGCACCCATCACAATGTCCCCTGCAGATCCTGCACCCATTGCAATGTTCCCTGTGGATCCTGCACCCATTGCAACATCTCCTATGGATCCTGCACCCATCACAATGTTCCCTGTGGATCCTGCACCCATCGCAATGTTCCCTGTGGATCCTGCACCCATCGCAATGTTCCCTGTGGATCCTGCACCCATTGCAATGTTCCCTGTGGATCCTGCACCCATTGCAACATCTCCTATGGATCCTGCACCCATCGCAATGTCCCCTGTGGTTACTGCACCCATTGCAACGTCCCCTGCAGATCCTGCACCCATTGCAATGTTCCCTGCGGATCCTGCACCCATCGCAACATCTCCTATGGATCCTGCACCCATCGCAACGCCCTCGGCAGACTTTTTGCAAGGAAAACGTCGCAGGTGAAGGGAACCAGCTGCACATTTTCATGTCCTGGCTCCACCACGTGCACCAGAAGCTCCAGTTCTCAGGAACCTCGGGGCCAGTTTCGCAACCTGACCTCCTCGAGGTCCTGCCAGGACTCGGCAGCCCCGACCCCAGCCCCTTCCACGAGATTCTGCCGAATCAGCCAAAATCCGCCCTTTTCGGAGCCAATTCCTTCTCGGGCTCATCCCGTCGGGGCCTCTGCGAGGAGATTCTCCGGAAAAAC
This sequence comes from Sarcoramphus papa, assembly GCA_037962945.1. Classification (NCBI taxonomy): domain Eukaryota; kingdom Metazoa; phylum Chordata; class Aves; order Accipitriformes; family Cathartidae; genus Sarcoramphus; species Sarcoramphus papa. The sequence continues at coordinate 2,742,833 of CM075616.1, read as the reverse complement.
GCAGATAAGCCCCGTCTGGTTATAAAAAGGGAGGGTTTGGGACCAACCCGGCAGTTTTTTTTTTCCATCCATCCTCACGTGTCCATGGGCTTCGGGGAGAGGAAAGAGAGACGCTGAGGCAGAAAGGAGCCTGCCGGTAAGCGGTGTGGGGTTGGGGGGGGGGGTCTTAGTTTGCTTTTTTCCTTGCCTTTCTCCTCGTCCTTTCGGGTGTGAGCCCAGGGCGCGTCCCATCTGAGCAAAAGAAGGTGTGGGTGATGCCTTCACCCACCAAGGAGGAGTCCCAAGGGGGTTAAATTGACGATAAAACTATATAAAAAGGGGATTTTTTTCTCCCTCCGAAGCCCAGATAGAGATGTTTTCGATGAAACCCATGCCATAAATCCCCACCTGGGTGTTAACCCCGATAGATGTTGGGTGATGGTGGGGGACCAGCAGCTCTGAGAACACGCAGAAGGTGAGAGGGAGGGTTGTCCCTGCTAATTGCCCCCATTTTGACCCAAATTTGGGTGATTTGGGAAGGGATTTCATCCTCGGAAGGCTTTGCGGAAGGTTACCGGGAGGATTTGATGGCAACGGGGGGAAGGAGGTGGCATCAGGAAGGGGTTTGGGGATTCTTGGGTTGGACGTGGTGGCAAGGGGACAATTTTGGGCCGAGGGGGTCGAGCAGAGTTCAGCCCCAACCCGAAGGGAGTTGCAAGAGGTTTCCACGGGGTAGAAAAAGTCTTTGGGGACAATTTTGGGCGAAGAGGGGATGCTGGAGGCACCTGGGTCTCCTCTGGGCTCCTGCTCGTCCCTGCGTGGTTTCCCCCCCCCCCCCCAAAAAAAAGTGCATTTTCATATTTTGGGGCTTGTTTTTTTTTCCCCCAGCGATGGCGACGGGCAGGACGCAGCAGCTCACAGCCTGGCTGGCTCTCTTCTGTGGTGAGCAACAACCCAACCCCATTCCCCGACCCCACTCCCCCAAAAACCCCCTAATTTCCTGGGTTTGGGGGTTATTTTAGAGCTTCCTACTGCAGGTTTCTGCAGCGAAAAGTCCTTATTCCCTGTTTGTTTGTTTGTTTTTCAGAACGTTTCCCTTATCCCCTCATTTTCCCCCAGCAAAAAGATTTTATTCCCTCTTGGCCTCTTCACCGAAAATCTCTCATCCCCTGATTTTTTTTTTTTCGTTTCCCCCGCCAAAAAGTCCTTATCGCCTGCTTTTTTTTTGTTTGTTTTTTTCAAGCGAAGAGCCCTTATCGCCTTTTTTTTTTTTTTTTTTCCCCCTCCCCCCGCTTCTTCTGCAGCTTCTGCTGCACTTCCCTGCGAAGACCTGGGCTGCAAGAACTGCAAGACGGTGGACGGGCAATCCACGTGCATCCAAGAAACCGTCTCGACCTGCTGGGCCACCGGCGATCCCCACTACCAAACCTTTGATGGGAAAACCTTTGATTTCATGGGCACGTGCACCTACACCCTGACCAAAACCTGCGATCTGGATCCCACCCTGCCTGTCTTCAGCGTCGAGGCCACGAACGAACACAGGGCTAACCCGAAAGTCTCCTACGTCGGCTCCGTGACCGTCCGTGCCTATGACATAACCATCGTCGTGGCCAGGTCTGAGAACGGGATCGTGAGGGTACGTAAGAAAAATAATTATCAGATCCAAAGCAATTTTGTGGGATTTCACTGGAATAACGTATTTAACGGTGATCTTAAGGGTCTTTTCCAACCTAAACGATCGCCTAGGCAATCCTGGCCGTGCCTATCCATGCCGTATGCCTATCCAACCTATGATTTGCCATGCATGAGGCGGTGACGCTACTGCACGGTCATCTCTTGCAAGAAGACGCCTCAAAGCTCAAAAAACACCGCTTTTTGCCCCATGTTTGATGTTATTTGTTTGTTTTTCACCGTTTTTTCCCTCCTCCAGGTGAACAACCATCGCTCCCGCCTCCCCATCTCCCTCGCCCAAGGGAAACTCCGCCTGCAGCAGAAGGGCAAGTCCGTGCAGATTAAAACCGACTTCGGGCTGAAGGTCCTCTACGACTGGGATGACCACGTGGTGGTGAAGGTCCCCGGTACGCTCTCCGGCAAAGTCTGCGGGATGTGCGGCAACAACAACGGCGACCCCCGGGATGATTCCCTCATGTCCGACGGCAACCTGGCGCAGGACGCTGTGGAGCTGGCCCGGAGCTGGAAGGTGGCCGACAACCGTCACTGCTGGGATACCTGCAGCGGGGACTGCGGACGTTGCCGATGGGACGAGGCGGCGAAGTACAACGGGGAGACGTCGTGCGGGTTGCTCACCCAACGCCTGGGGCCCTTCAGGCACTGCCACGCCGCCATCAACCCCAACACCTACCGGAAAAACTGCGTCTACGACCTCTGCGTCAACGACGGGCTCCACATCATGCTGTGCCAAGCCCTCCAAGCCTACGCAGACAGCTGCCAGGAGGAGGGAATCACGGTTTCTGACTGGAGGACGCTGGCACGTTGTCGTGAGTAGCTCCTGGTCGGCGGAATATCTTCCCCCTGGGTGGGCAGGGCGCTGCGACCTTAATTAAGGCGGGTGTAATTAAGGGGCGATGGGATGGGAACGAGCAGGAAACAGGCGTAAAAGGGAAATTGCGTCAACGGGGATGTTCGTTTCTCCTTAGCGCTCTTGATCTCTCGAGCAAGGTGGGTCCAGGTCGTTTTGAATTTGGGTGCACCAAGCTGGGCCTGAAAGGGCTGAGGGTCCCAAGCACGCAGATTCGTGGGCTGGAAAAGGTTATTGCAGCAAGTCCAAGTAGAATGCCCAGAAAGCCCATGGAGACTCCAGGAAGTCCATGGAGACTCCAGGAGGTTTATGTAGAAAGTCCGGGAAAGTCCATGCAGAAAGTCTGTGTAGCAACTCCAGAAAGTCCAAATCCCGAAAGTCCAAGCAGAAAGTCCGTAAAGTCTGTGCAGACTCCCAAAAGTCTCTGCTGAAAGTCCCAAAAGTCCATTCAGAAGGTCCAGAAAGTCCATGGAGACTCCCCAAAGTCTCTGCTGGAAGTCCAGGGAGTCCATGCAGGCTCCAGAAAGCCTGTGCAGAAAGCCCAAGTCCCGAAAGTCCATGCAGGAGGTCCAGAAAGTCCTCTGAGACTCCCAAAAGTCTCTGCTGGAAGTCCAGGGAGTCCATGCAGGCTCCAGAAGCGCGTCCGTGCAGAAGGTTCAGGGAGTCTGTGGAGACTCCCCAAAATCCATGCAAAAGGTCCAGAAAGCCATGGTGACTCCCCAAAGTCCCAGTAGATAGCCCAGACAGTCCAAGTCCCAAAAGTCCATGCAGGAAGTCCCTTCAGGAGGTACAGAGAGTCCATGGAGACTCCCCAAAGTCTCTGCTGGAAGTCCAGGGAGTCCATGCAGGCTCCAGAAAGCCTGTGCAGAAAGCCCAAGTCCCGAAAGTCCATGCAGGAGGTCCAGAAAGTGCATGGAGACTCCCCAGAGTCTCTGCTGGAAACCCATTCAGAAAGTCTGTGCAGAAGGTCCAGGAAGTCCACGGAGACTCCCAAAAGTCCAGGTAGTCCATGGAGACTCCCAAAAGTCCAGGCAGATAGTCCAGAAAGTCCAAGAAGATGATGCAGACTTCACAAAGTGCATTCAGAAGGTCCATGCAGAAGATCCAGAAAGTCCATGAAGACTCTACGAAGTACCTGTAGAACTCCAGAAAGCCCCTGCAGGTTTTCTTAGCGCTCTGCTGCGCCTTCTTCCAGCCAAGGAGCGTTGTCCCCACCACGACCATGGTGTCCCACCATTGACCATGGTGTCCCGTCCCTTCGACAGCTCTCTCCTGCCCGAAGAACAGCACTTACACTGCGTGCGGCCCTGCCTGCCCCACCACCTGCAACAACGGCGCCGTGCCCGCCGACTGCGACGCCTCGGCCTGCGTGGAGACCTGCAGGTGCCAGGAGGGCTTCGTGTTTGACGCCAACGAGTGCATCCCCCAGAGCGAGTGCGGCTGCGTCTTCGAAGGCCGCCTCTACGGCCTCGGCGAGGAGTTTTGGGGTGACAGCACCTGCACCGAACGCTGCGTCTGCGACACGAATTCCCGGCGGGCCGTATGCCAACGGGCCAGCTGCCGCGACGAGGAAGAGTGCCGGGTGGAGGACGGGATCCAAAATTGCTATCCCAAGAGCTACGGGACCTGCACAGCGGTCGGTACCACCCACTACGAGAGCTTCGATGGCGGGAAGTTCATCTTCCAGGGCACGTGCATATACCAGTTGGCTGGGTTGTGCAAGAAGAGCCAAGGTCTGGCGGACTTCCAGGTGCTGGTACAGAACGGTCGCCGGACCGACAAAGTTCTCTCCTCCATCGCTCTCGTGATGGTCAAAGTCTACGGCAAAAACATTGTGATCAGCCAGGAACACCCCGGCAAGATCACGGTGAGTTTCGCAAATGTTTCTTTATCTAATCTCCACGTTCTTCCACTTTCCGCTCCTCACCCCAACCTCCTTGTCCCATTTCTTCCCTTCCACCCTCACGCCTCTATTTTTTTTTTTTTTTTCTGTATTGGGTAACGCTGAATATTTTCCTCCAACCACGCCGCTGAGCTCCAGAGCTACCGGGTCTGTTTGCCCCACGTTAATCGAGATGAGATTTAATCGCCTAAATATAAGGATCGCCACCTGAGGCGGGAGATCGGTGCGTGATATAAGCCGTGGAGCCTCAGGCAGCTGTGTTTGGGGCAGATTATTAAACCTGAAAAGTCTTCGTCTGCACAATTTGGGTGCTTCGGCTGGAGCCCAAATTGCGGGTGGCGTGAAAACACCATTTGCCTTTACTGTTGGATACCAAATTTTATTTTATTTTTGGTTTTTTGTTTTTTTTTTTCCCGGCTTTTGTCCCCAGATCGATGACCAGTCGGTCAACCTACCGTATCAGCAGCGAGACAGGAAGATCTCCATCTACAGAGGTGGGCAGGAAGCGGTGGTAGAGACAGGCTTTGGCCTCACCGTCACCTACGACTGGCAAAGCCAAGTCACCATCTCGGTGCCCAGCACTTACGCGAACACCCTGTGTGGCCTCTGCGGGAACTACAATGGGAACGCGGGCGATGAGATGATGATGAAGAACGGCCAAGTGACATCAAACCCCGACGCTTTCGGACACAGCTGGAAGGTGACCGACATCCCGGGTTGCGGGGAGCTGTCGAAAGTGGAATGTCCTACCATCATGGCGGCTCTGCGGCGCCAGGAGGTCTCGAAGATGGGTTGTGGGATCATCTCGCAAGTGTATGGACCCTTCAGAGCTTGCCACGCTCGCGTGGACGCCATCAAATACTTCCAAAACTGCGTGCATGATTTTTGCCTCTTCCCGGACCAGGAAGATGCGATATGCCTGATCATCGCCAGCTACGCCTCCGCCTGCCAGGCCGCCGGCGTGACCGTCGAGAAATGGAGGACAGACGATTTCTGCAGTAAGTTGGGCTCATTGGAGGGGTTTTTTGGGGTTTTTTTTTTTTTTGCTTCGTGAGGGGTCACGAGCATCAAAGGGAACCTCAATCCCGGGCCAAACCCACGTGGGGACAAACCGAAGGTGGGAATCATCTCACTTAGTGGTGCTTTATCCCACTCAAAGCCTAGGTTGGTCCCATCGTCGTGGTCCCATCCCAAACAGCCAATGCCCAGAAACCCTTTCAGGGAATAAGATGTCTCATCCGGCTACGAGGGGTCGAATAATTTAGCCCCGATAAGCACCGATTTCTTTGCACTGGCTCGAAACGAGAGTGAGGCCCAATTGCCTGGATCGCTTAGAGGGCAAAACACACGAGATGCACCCAAAATATCTGAATTAGGGGAGAGGGACCTGCCCTGGCAGTTGCTTGGGGACCTGACGTGGGAGCGATTCTGCTGCGTGAGGGAACGTCCTCGTTTCCTCCACAACAATGGGGAAACCCGGGTGGTTCAGGGCCCTAAAACCCCCACGTCCGAAGGGTTGAAATGTCCTTTATGGACATCCCTTCCCTCGTCACGTCCCGAGTGAGGAAGAGATGAGATTTAACCGTGAAGAAATCGGGTTACAAAAAAAAAAATAAAATCTACATCTGGTGAACCTCATCACCAGGCACAGCTGTGTCCCTAATATTGCAGGAAAATTGCCGGATCCGGCCTGTCATTTCCTTGCTCCTAACGAATCTCCTTGCCTTGCGGCAGGTATTTCGTGTCCTGCAAACAGCCACTACGAGGTCTGCTCCCAGGGCTGCAGCCAGACCTGCAGCAGCATCTACACCTCGTTGAAATGCTCGGAGCGGTGCAGGGAGGGCTGCGTGTGCAACAAAGGCTTCGTGCACAGCGGCGACGAGTGCGTCCCCATGTCCCAGTGCGGGTGCCTCCATCAGGACTTCTACTACAAGGTGAAGGAGACCTTCTTTCCCACCAAGCAGGAGACATGTCAGTGCCAGGCTGGCGGCACTGTGGACTGCCAACAAATGTCTTGCCCCGGCAACAGCAAAGGCAAAATCATCGACGGTATCTACCAATGCATATCTGCCCCGCTCAGGGCCTGCGTGGTCACCGGTGACCGCAACTACATCTCCTTTGACGGCATGGCTTTCAACATCTCGGGCACCTGCTCTTATGTCCTCGCCAAGACCTGCGCCGGCGACGACGTCAAACCATTTGTTGTGAAAATCAAGAAGGACGCCCGGCAGAAGAGGAAGGTCTCCGGTGTCCGAGAGTTGTCCGTTGAAGTCTACGGGCTCACGTTGACCTTGGCACGAGGCAAGAGAGGAGATGTCACGGTAAGGCGATACTTCGTGGTCCACCTCTTTCCGGGCGCAAAGATGCCGGCGACAAAGTCTACGGGCTCACGTTGACTTTGCCGCGAGGCAAGAGGGACGCGGTCGCGGTAGGTCCAGGCGTGGCGGTCCACCTCTTTTAGGGTGCACACATGCTGGCATCAAAACGTGTGGGCTCGTGTTGACCTTGACACAAGGCGAGAGGGGAACCGTCACAGTAAGCCTGGGCTTTGCGGTCCGTCTCTTTTTGAGCGCAAACGTTTTGGTGACAGCGTCTACAGGCTCGCGTTGACCTCGGGGTGAGGCAGCAAGGGACCTGTCGTGGTGGATCGTGAAGCGCAGCCGCCCCTCTTTTTGATTGCAAGCGTGCTGGCGTCAAAGCCTACGGGCTCACGTTGACTCTGGCGTGAAGCAAGAGCTGGCCGGTCACAGTGAGGCCATGTTTTGTGGTCGACCTCTTTTCGGGTGCGAACTTGGGAGCCCCAAACATCATTTTTTTCCTTGACGGAGGGGAGACCTCGTCCCTATCTCCAAGACAAAGCCACGCTCATCCCCGCTTTGCCTTCCAGTTTCAAAGTGGGAGCCATAAATTCGTTAAAAGGTTGGTTGGAAGGTGTTTCCCCCGCTGTTTTTTGTTCCTACCTCCATAGCCTTCTCCTTGTAGCGTCCTTGAGGCTCACTGGAGGGTTTCTCTCTCCCTGTCCCAGGTGGACTCCATATCCCACCACCTCCCGGCCATCCTGAGCAACGGACGGGTCCAGGTGCACCAACATGGGATGGGCGTCCTACTTCAGACTGACTTCGGCCTCGTCGTACGCTATGACCTCCTCCACCACGTGACGGTCACGGTCCCGCAGAGCTACCAGGGCCAGCTTTGCGGGCTCTGCGGCAACTACAACGGGCGACAGGACGACGATTTTCTCCTCCCCAGTGGCCAACAGGCCCCCAACACGATGGTCTTCGGCTCCGCTTGGAGAATACCTGACGTGTCTTGCAGTAACGACTGCCCCAAGGACGACTGCCCCGTCTGCACAGAGAAGAGGGTGGCGATCCTCCAGAAACCCAACTACTGCGGCATCCTCACGGCCCCCAAGGGCCCCTTTGACTCCTGCCGCGACCTCATCAACCCAGATCTGTATTTCCAAGCCTGCCTCCACGACGTTTGCCTCACCGAAGGGGACACCCACGTCCTCTGCCAGAGCATCCGGAGCTACGCCACCGCTTGCCAAGACGCCGGTATCCTCATTGAGGCTTGGAGAAGACCGTTTGTCTGCCGTAAGTGGGGAATGGGGGGTGGGAAAGGTCGGGAAGTCAACATCGCGTCGGGATTAATTGAAAAATAGGCAGGGATTTACAATTGATTTCTACGGGACGTCGAGGGCCGGGTGTCTGCGCCGAGCACCCGGCGTAAATGGGTGCTGTTGGGTTGGGAGCCGAGGGTGGGGAGGACGATGACGGCACGAAAATAATTGCCCCTGGGAAAAGCCAACGCGAGGGAGCGCATTTTCCTCGGCGTTGGGGATAAGCGAGACAAGCCAACGCCAGCGCCAGCCGGGGTGCGTTTTCATCCGTATTTTGGGCAAGCGGGAGATGCCAAGGCAAGTGCCAACCAGGTGGATTTTCGTGGGCATTTTGGGCAAGCGGGAAAAGCCAACGGAAGCACCAACCAGGTGCGTTTTTATGGGTGAAAACAGGGAAAGCCAACGCAAGCGCCGACGGACTTTCATTGGCGCCGGGGGCAAACGGGAAAAGCCGACACCAAGACAAATTCACCCTGTCGGTGCTTGCGTCGGCTTTTCCCACTTGTCCCCCACACCAAGCGCCAACGGGTTGTGTTTTCGTCAGCGTTGGGGCCCTGCCATCTCCTTGGGGTGCAATCCCCGGGCTGGGCGCCGTTTATTCCACCCAACGTTCAATCTTAAAGGATTATCGTCCTTTTCCTTCCAGCCCTCAGCTGCCCGGCCAACAGCAGGTACTCCCTCTGCACCAACCTCTGTTTCAACAGCTGCACAGGGCTTGCGGATCCTTCTAAATGCCCCAACCGTTGCGTCGAAGGCTGCGAGTGCAACAAAGGGTACATCTTTGACGGGCACGGCTGCGTTCCCAAGGACGAATGCGGCTGCTTTGTGGATGGGATATATTACAAGGTAGTAATCTCCTGAGTTTGAGGCGGGGGGGGTGGGGGGGGTGGTTTTGGGGGTTGGTTTGTTGTTTTTTTTTTTAACGTTTTCCTCCCGCCCGCGTTGCAGCACGTTGCTCCGACGGCGACGTGCGCACGGCCCGAAGCACCTCGCAGGGGGAAAAAAAAAAAAAAGCCAGCCAACCCCCCAAACCTCAAAATCTTCCATCTGCCAAGCGATTCTGTGGTCTCGTAGGAAGAAAATCGAGGCGTTTCCATCTCTCGTGTGGCTTGGCACAAAGGTGCTGGCGCGGATGCGGATGCCCAGATAGCAGCAATGCTTTCCGCAGCTGAAGGAATAATAATAACACGATTTTTTCCTTCAGAGGAGGTGGAAGAGGGCAAAGGGATGGTTTGTTTTTTTTTTCCCTGCGGGTTTCTTTTTTTTCTTGCAACAAAAGCGATAAATTCCTCAGCAATTTTGCGTTTTGCAAAGCTGCTTGCTCTCTCCGCCAGACCTCAAGGCGCGATTTTTCCCCCCCACCCCTCTTCTCCCTATTTTTATGCATTTACGTCTAACTGTCGGGGTTTAGCCCCAGCCGGCGACTCAGCACCACGCAGCCGCTCGCTCCCTCCCTCCCCACCCAGTGGGATGGGGGAGAGAGTCGGAAAAAAAAAAAAAAAAACCCCTCGTGGGTTGAGATAAAGACAGTTTAATAGGACAGAAAGGAAGGAAAAATAATGATGATGATGATGATGATGATGATGATAATAATAATAATACAATAGTAATACTAAAAGAATTAGACTATACAAAGCAAGTGATGCACAATGCAATTGCTCACCACTCGCCCAGTTAGTTCCCCAGCCGCGATCCGCCCCTCCCGGCCAACTCCTCCCAGTTTATATACTGGGCATGATGTCATATGGTATGGAATATCCCTTTGGGCAGCTTGAGTCGGCTGTCCTGGCTGCGTCCCCTCCCGACTTCTTGTGCCCCTTGCAAACTTCTTGCTGGCTGGGCGTGAGAAGCCGAAAAATCCTTGACTTCGTATAATCGCTACTTAGCAACAATTAAAAAAAAACCCAGTGCGTTATCAACATTATTCTCGCACTAAATCCAAACCACGGCCCAGCTACTAGGAAGAAAATTAACTCCGTCCCAGCCGACACCGGGACGGTAACGCAGTTTGCTCTTCTCGTCGCAACCCTTTGCGACCTCTCGCCCCGCAGCCCCACGAGTCGGTCTTGAAGGATAACTGCCAGCAGCGTTGCACGTGTGTCCCCGGCAAGGGCTTGACTTGCAGCAGCCACAGCTGCACCGACGACGAAAGCTGTGAAATCCGGGATGGGGTCTTGGGTTGCTTCAATCAAAGTAAGGAAAAATGGGGTTCCTTGAGGGGGGCGGGGGGAAAAAAAAAAGGGCGGGAGGGATCTTGGAGCCGGCGCAGCTCCTGCGGCTGGTCTGGATGTTTAATTTAGAGGTGCTGGCAGAGGTGCAAACCCTACAGCAAGGGGAGACGGAGGCCACGGATCCCGTCGCCAACCCCAACCCAACGTCGGGGATGCGGTGGGAGAATTTTGGAGGAGCAAAGGGCTTCAGACAAGCCACCCCTTGGCGTTGCGTTCCCCCACGTGTCCTATTTTAACCACGGTGGCACCTTGCTCTTGAAGGATCGGTGCAGTCTCGGGGAAGGATGAACCCAATCTCGACACTTTTTTCCCAAGTAATGAGGGGGCGGAGGGGGGGGAAAAGACAGCGGAAAAGGGGAAATTTGGGTCTGGCGCCGGATCGTCGTGCTCTGATTTCCATCTCAGAGCTGCCAATCTCTTGCCAAAGCCCAAGGGCGAGCAGAGGACGCTCGGTGAAGACGCTTGGTTTGCATGGTGCCGTGGGATGGTGCCCCTCACCAGGACATCTCCCGTGGTTTCTCCCGTGGTTTCTCCCGTGGTTTCTCCCATGGTTTCTTCTCCTTCCAGACCCCTGCAAAGCCCTTCAGTGCCGGCCCAAGGAGAGGTGCAAGTTGAAGGACGGCCAAGCCAAGTGCGTCCCATCCCTGGTTGCCACTTGCTGGGGTTGGGGGGACCCCCACTACCACACCTTCGACGGGCTCGATTTCGACTTCCAAGGCACCTGCACCTACACCTTGGCCGAATCCTGCGGGAACGACACCAGATTGGTACCCTTCAAGGTGGAGGGCAAGAACGACATCCGGGGCGGGGTGAAATCTGTCTCCTATGTGAGCTTGGCCAAAATCAGGGTCTACGGCCAAGAGGTCTCCATCCACCGGAGGGAAGTGGGCAAAGTCAGGGTGAGTTGGCCGAAAACGGAGGGGAAATTGGCCTTTTCCCCGCCTCTTTTTTCATCCAGCTCTTCCCCACCTCCTTTTTTCATCCATCTCCTCCATCATGTCCAACACCTCTTCCCGCTCCGTCAGGGTCACCGTGCTTTTTGGCTAAATCAATCAAACCGGCACGTGGTTTTTTGCAACGTTGGGATATGCCGGGAATACGCTGCCTTGCGTGGGGCAACCTGAGGTTGTTGTCTGCCCCTTGGGGAAGCCCAAACCACCAAAGGCGGCTACAGGAGGTCTCCGAGAATCCTCAAAGCGGGTGGGACACCCCCCCTCCCCGGGAGGTTTTGCGGTGGCAGCCGGCACGCGTGAGCCGGGTGAGGCAAAAGCAAAGCCTGACGTAAGGCAGCCATGTCATGAAACTGGAAGATTTTTGATGCTCGGAGCATCTCAGCAGCCCCCGATGCGGGCTGGCTCCAAGTTTGGGTCTTGCCAGGAAGGCACGGAGCTCCCGGTGGGTGGTTGCACGCTGGAACGGGGTTTGCTCCCTGCAGCGGTGATTGCACGCCGCAGCGGGCGATCGCGTGTCGTGGCAGCGCCACAGCAGCAACTGCACGCTGCAGCGGGTGATTGCATGCTCTAGTAGCGCCGCAACACTGATTGCACACCCCGGTGAACGGGTGCATGCCGCAGCAGGGGGTTGCACGCCGCAGCAGGGGGTTGCACGCCGCAGCGGGGGGTTGCACGCCACAGCGCCACGCTGCATGCTTGCATTGCTAACAGTGGGTGATTGCACACCACAGCATCGCTGCAGCAGGTAATTGCACGCTGCACCAGGCAATCGGGCTCCTCAGCAGTGCTTGCCCACCGTGGCAGCCGTTGGTACACCATAGCATCGCCCCAGCAAATATTGCACGCTGCAGTGGGTGATTGCACGTTGCAGCATCACCGTAGTGGCAATTGTACATCAAGCAGTGGTTCCGTGGCCTCAGCCTCGCTGCGGTGGCTGGTTGCACGCTGCAGAGGACAACTGCACGCTACGGCATTGCTGCAGCGGGTGGTTACACACCGCAGTATCAGTGCAGCGAGGTGTGGCGTGCTGCAGCGCCTGGTCACATGCCCTAACGGTGGTTGGCTGTTGCAGCAACACCCCGGCAGCGACTGCATGCTGCGGTGGGCAACTGCGGAGACGTTGCGTGCCGCTGCAAGGCGACTGCACGGCGCTGCGAGCACTTGCACGCCGCCGCAAAGCAATTGCATCGCCAGAGCAAGGCAATTGCACGCTGCAGCACCCCACTGCAGCGGGCAACGGCCACGCCGCCGCAAGGCGATGGCACGCTGCGGTGAGCAGTGGCCGCAGAAGGGATTGCGTGCCGCGGCGGGGCGGTTGCACGCCGCAGCGAGGCGGTTGGGCGCCCCAAGCATCCCCCGTCGGCGCACGTGCATCGTGCTCACATCTGGCGCTCCCCGCTCGCAGGTGAACGGGGTGGTGACGCTGCTCCCGGTGAGCCTGCAGGACGGCAAGGTGCGGGTCTTCCAGAGCGGGCTCACAGCCGTGCTGGAGACAGATTTTGGGCTCCGGGTAACGTACGACTGGAACTGGCATCTGCTCATCGACGTTCCCAGCAGCTACTACAAACACACCTGCGGCCTCTGCGGCAACTTCAACCTCAAGCCCGAGGACGACGTCCCCCAGAGCGGCAGCGACCTCGCCGCCGTGGTGGCCTGGGCCAAAGGCTGGAAAGACCCCGACGACGAGGATCCCTTTTGCTGGGATTATTGCGAAGGCACCTGCCCGTTGTGCGAGGAGGAGAAAAAGGAGCTGTACGGGGGCAACCAGTACTGCGGTCTCATCAAAAAAAGATTCCAGGGGCCCTTCAAGGCTTGCCACGACGTCGTCAAGCCCCAAGATTTCTACCGCAACTGCCTCTACGACGTGTGCGTAAACGACGGGGCGAAGCAAATCCTCTGCCAGGCGCTGGAGGCTTATGCATCTACCTGCAAGAAGCACGGGGCCGTCGTGCATGACTGGAGGACGCCGTCGGGCTGCCGTAAGCGCCAGGTTTCCTCCTCGGTCTGTGTGGTGGGGAGTGGTTTTTGCAAAGAAGGGGAATATCTAGCATGGGACGCTGCATGCAAAGTGCTCGGTGTTATTTGCACAGGGGAATGTTCAGCTCGGGGCGGGGGTTGCATGCAAAATCATCGGTGCGTTTGCGTGGGGTAGTATCCAGCCCCGGGATGTTGCACACAAAGTACTCAGTGCATTAACACGGTGCGATATCCAGCCCTGGGACGTTGCATGCAAAGCGCATGATGCATTCGTACGGGGCAATATCCAGGCCCGGGCACGTTGCATGCAAAACACTCAGTGCATTAACAGAAGAGGATATCCAGCCTTGAGCTGTTGCATGCAAAACACTCTGTGCATGAGCACGGGGGAATATCCAGCCCGGGGTGTTGCATGCAAGCGCTCAGTGCATTTGCTTGGTGTAAAATCTAGGTGGGATGTTGCATGCAAGGTGCTCCCCACAAAAGCGCGGTGCGAGATCCATCCCCGGGACGTCGCATGCAAAGCGCTGGCTGCATTTGCACGGTGCAATATCCAGTCCCCGCGATGTCGCACGCAATGCGCTCAGCGCATTCACGTGGTGCAATATCCACCCCTGGGGATGCTGCGTGCAAAGCACTTGATTCAGGAAGGCAGTGCAAGATCCGTTCCCGGGACGTTGCAGGCAGAGCACCTGGTGCATTCACAGCGTGCAATATTCGGTCCCAGGGATATTGCATGCAACGTGCTCGATGCATTCATACGGTACAAGATCCGTCTCCGGGACGTCGCGGGCAAAGCGCGCGGTGCATTTGCACGGCGCAAGATCCGTCTCCGGGATGTCGCGTGTGAACCGCGCGGTGCATTTGCACGGCGCAAGATCCGTCCCCGGGTCGTTGCGTGCGAAGCACTCGTCGCGTGAGCTCTTTGCGATACCCACGTGATGCCGCTGCATCCTCCCCTCTCTGATCGCCCCGTTTCCTCCCCGCAGCGTTACCCTGCCCCAAAAACAGCCACTACGAAGCCTGCGGCAACGCCTGCCCGGCCACGTGCACCAACCGGGATGCGCCCGCCACTTGCACCCAGCCCTGCGTGGAGACCTGCGCCTGCAACGAGGGCTACGTCCTCAGCGGCGGCCAGTGCGTGGCGGTGGCCAGCTGCGGCTGCACCCACGACGGTCGCTACTACAGTCCCGGTGAGGAGTTTTGGGCCGACGAGACCTGCCGATCTTGGTGTAGGTGTGACCCGGATTTGGGCATGGTGGCGTGCACGGAAGCCGGCTGCAAGTTGGGCGAGAGGTGCGCCGTGGCGCAGGGCGTGCGGCGGTGCGTGGCCAAGAGCCGCTCCGTCTGCGTGGCCACCGGCGACCCCCATTACACCACCTTCGACGGGCACCGCTACGACTTCATGGGCACCTGCGTCTACCAGCTGGCCGCCCTCTGCTCCGACGACCCCTCCCTCGTGCCCTTTGCCGTCACCGTGGAGAACAACAACCGGGGCAACCGCGTGGTCTCCTACACCAAGGAGGTCACCTTGAAGGTCTACAACATGACCCTCAGCCTCAGCCAAGCGCACCCCCAGAAGGTCAAGGTAGGGGAGAAGGAGGTGCCGGTGAGTTGCAAGGTCACTGCCTGGCATCTGGGTGGGCTGCAAGGTCCTTGTAGGGCGTTTAGGGGGGTTGCAAGGTCTTTGCACGACGTTGGGTTCAGTTGTGAGGTTGATGCAGGGTGTCCTGCTGGGTTGCAAGGTCATTGCAAGGCATTTGGGTGGGTTGCAAGGCCGTTGCACGGTGTCCTGCTGGGTTGCAAGGTCATTGCAAGGCATCCGGGTGGGCTGCAAGGTCCTCGTACGATGTTTAGGTGGGTTGCAAACCCATTGCAAGGCATTTGGTTGGGTTGCAAGGCCGTTGCATGACATCTGGGTGGGTTGCAAGGTTGTTGCAGGGTGTCCTGCTGGGTTGCAAACCCATTGCAAGGCATTGAGGTGGGCTGCAAGGTCATTGCATGGTGTCCTGCAAGGTCATTGCAGGGTGTCCTGCTGGGTTGCAAACCCATTGCAAGGCATGTGGGTGGGCTGCAAGGTCCTTGTATGGCATTTAGGTGGGTTGCAAGGTCGTTGCAGGGTGTCCTGCTGGGTTGCAAACCCATTGCAAGGCATGTGGGTGGGCTGCAAGGTCGTTGCATGACATTTGGGTGGGTTGCAAGGTCGTTGCAGGGTGTCCTGCTGGGTTGCAAACCCATTGCAAGGCATCCGGGTGGGTTGCAAGGTCATTGCAAGGCATTTGGGTGGGTTGCAAGGTCGTTGCAGGGTGTCCTGCTGGGTTGCAAACCCATTGCAAGGCATCTGGGTGGATTGCAAGGTCATTGCATGACATTTGGGTGGGTTGCAAGGTCGTTGCAGGGTGTCCTGCTGGGTTGCAAACCCATTGCAAGGCATCCGGGTGGGCTGCAAGGTCGTTGCATGACATTTGGGTGGGTTGCAAGGTCGTTGCAGGGTGTCTGGATGGGCTGCGCAGTTGTTGCACGGCATCTGGGTGGACTGCGAGGTTGCACGGCACGCGGTTGAGTTGCAAGCTCGTCGCGTGGTGTCTCGGCGGGCTTCAAAGCTGTCGCGTGGCATCACGCAACCCACGTTGCCCTTCCAGGTCAACGGGATCCTGGTGGATCTGCCCTTCAACCACGGCAACAAGCTCCAGGTCTACCTCCGCGGCGTCCACGGCTTCATCAAGACCGACTTTGATGTCATCGTCACCTTTGACTGGTACAGCTACGCCAGGGTCATCCTCCCCAACACCTACTCGGGGGCCGTCTGCGGCCTCTGCGGCAACGCCAACGGCGACCCCCTGGACGACTTCACTCTGCGCGACGGGCAGCTGGCTACCGGCGAAATCCAATTTGCCGATTCCTGGAAGGTGGCCGACGTCCCCGGTTGCTGGGCCGGTTGCACCGAGGATTGTAAAGTTTGCAGCGAAGCGGAGAAACGCGCTTACCGGGGCGACAAACACTGCGGGCTCCTGGTGAAGAAGCAAGGACCCTTCGCCGCCTGCCACAGCGCCATCGACCCGGCCCCTTACTTCGACGACTGCCTCTTCGACACCTGCCTCTACAAGGGGCATCAGGAAACCGTCTGCAGCTCCGTCAGCGCCTACGTCACCGCCTGCCAGAGCCAGGGCATCAGCATCAAGCAGTGGCGCACGGCCGCCTTCTGCAGTACGTGGGGCGCGGGGCGGGGGGGGGGATCTCCTGGGGGCGGCGCGCACAGCGGCGGTCGGTGTTTGCACGCGCAACGCTTTTTTGCTTGCGCGAAGGGTTTGGGGCTTGCTTGCGCAAGCGCCTTTTTGCTTGCACAACCGCCTTTTTGCTTGCACGAAGGGTTTGGGGCTTGCTTGCACAACCCCTTTTTTGCTTGTGCGAAGGGTTTTGGGTTTGCTTGCATGAACGCCTTTTTGCTTGTGCGAAGGGTTTGGGGCTTGCTTGCACAAACGCCTTTTTGCTTGCACAAAGGGTTTGGGGCTTGCTTGCACAAACGCCTTTTTGCTTGCACAAACGGCTTTTTGCTTGCACGAAGGGTTTGGGGCTTGCTTGCACAAGCGCCTTTTTGCTTGCACAAGGGATTTCGGGCTTGCTTGCACAACTGCCTTTTTGCTTGCATAAAGGGTTTGGGGCTTGCTTGCACAAACACCTTTTTTCTTGCACGAAGGATTTGGGGCTTGCTTGCACAACCGCCTTTTTGCTTGCACGAAGGGTTTGGGGCTTGCTTGCACAAGCGCCTTTTTGCTTGCACAACCGCCTTTTTGCTTGCACGAAGGGTTTGGGGCTTGCTTGCACAACCCCTTTTTTGCTTGCATAAAGGGTTTTGGGTTTGCTTGCACGAACGCCTTTTTGCTTGCACGAAGGGTTTTGGGTTTGCTTGCACAAACGCCTTTTTGCTTGCACAAGGGGTTTGGGGCTTGCTTGCACAAACACCTTTTTGCTTGCACAAACACCTTTTTGCTTGCGTGAAGGGTTTGGGGCTTGCTTGCACAAACGCCTTTTTGCTTGCACAAACGCCTTTTTGCTTGCGTGAAGGGTTTGGGGCTTGCTTGCACAAACGCCTTTTTGCTTGCACAAACGGCTTTTTGCTTGCACGAAGGGTTTGGGGCTTGCTTGCACAACCCCTTTTTTGCTTTTATAAAGGGTTTTGGGTTTGCTTGCATGAACGCCTTTTTGCTTGCGCGAAGGGTTTGGGGCTTGCTTGCACAAACGCCTTTTTGCTTGCACAAGGGATTAGGGGCTTGCTTGCGCAAACGCCTTTTTGCTTGCACAAGGGATTAGGGGCTTGCTTGCGCAAACGCCTTTTTGCTTGCACGAAGGATTTGGGGCTTTCATGCACGAACGCTTTTTCATTTGCACAGAGGGCGTGGAGCTTGCACGCACGAAGGGCTTGGCACTTGCGCGCATGACGGCCTTCTAGTTTGCGCAGTTGCGGCTGGGCTTGCACGCACGAAGAGTTTGGGGCTCGCGTGCATGAAGGGCTTGCACACCCGAAGGCTTTCGAGTTTGCACAAAGCGTTTGGGGCTCGCGCGTGCAAAGGCGGTTGGGCTCGCACGCATGAAGGCTTTCTGGTTTGCACGGCGGTTTTGGGGCTTGCACGCACGAATCGTTTGGGGCTTGCGTGCACAAAGGCTTTCCGGGTTGCACGAAAGGTTTGCGTGCCTGAAGGCGGTTGGGCTTGCACGCGTGAAGGCTTTCTGGGTTGCACGGAGGGTTTGGGGCTCGCGTGCACGAATCGTTTGAGGCTTGCACGTGCAAAGACTGGTTTGCACAAAGGGTTTGGGGTTTGCACGAATCGTTTGAGACTCGCACGCGCAACGACTGTCTGGTTTGCACAGAGGGTTTGGGGCTCACGTGCACGAATCGTTTGAGGCTTGCATGCGCAAAGACTGTTTTGCACGAAGGGTTTGGGGTTTGCACGCACGGCGGCTTTCTATTTTGCACGGGGGGGGCTTAGGGCTTCCATGCACGAAGGGTTTAGGGTTCACGTGCACGAATCGTTTGAGGCTCGCACATGCAAAGACTGTCTGGTTTGCACGGAGGGTTTGGGGCTCGCCTGCACGAATCGTTTGAGGCTCGCACGCGCAACGACTGTCTGGTTTGCACGAAAGGTTTGGGGTTTGCACACACAGTGGCTTTCTATTTTGCACGGGGGGGGGGGGTTAGGGCTTCCATGCACGAAGGGTTTGGGGTTTGCACGCACGAATCGTTTGAGGCTCGCACGCGCAAAGCCTGCCTGGTTTGCACGAAGGGTTTGGGGTTTGCACGCACGAATCATTTGAGGCTTGCATGCGCAAAGACTGCCTGGTTTGCACGGAGGGTTTGGGGCTCGCATGCACGAATCTTTTGAGGCTCGCACGCGCAAAGACTGCCTGGTTTGCACGGAGGGTTTGGGGTTTGCACGCACGGCGGCTTTCTATTTTGCACGGGGTGGGGGTTAGGGCTTCCATGCACAAAGGGTTTGGGGTTTGCACGCACGAATCGTTTGAGGCTCGCACGCGCAAAGACTGCCTGGTTTGCACGAAGGGTTTGGGGTTTGCACGCATGGCGGCTTTCTATTTTGCATGGCGGGGGGTTAGGGCTTCCATGCACGAAGGGTTTGGGGTTTGCACAAAGGGTTTGGGGTATGCACGAATCGTTTGAGGCTCGCACGTGCAACCACTGTCTGGTTTGCACGAAGGGCTTGGGGTTTGCACGCACGGCGTCTTTCTATTTTGCACGGGGGGCGTGGGGGGGGTTATGTGCACGCCTAACCTTCCATGCACAAAGGTTTTGGAGCTCTGCGAACACCCCCCCCCCCCCCCCGCTGCTTTCCCTCCCCGCCGCAGGCCCCGTCTGCCGCCCCAACCAGCACTACAAGCTCTGCGGCCCAGCCTGCCCGGCCACGTGCCACGGCCAAGCGGAAGCGGAGGAATGCGACGCCGACACCGCGGCCTGCGCCGAAGGCTGCTTCTGCGACGACGGCTTCCTCCTGAGCGGCGACCGCTGCGTCCCCCTGGCCCAGTGCGGCTGCTCGCGCGAGGGTCGCTACTACCGGACGGGCGAGGAGTTTTTCACCCAGCCCGGTTGCAGCGAGCGTTGCGTTTGCAAAGGAGCCGGGGTGGTGGAGTGCCGGCCGGAGAGTTGCGCGGCGGGGGAGACGTGCACGGTGCGGGACGGGGTGCGGGGTTGCTACCCCAGCGCGTGCGGGCACTGCCAGGTGCTGGGTGCGCTTTCCTACCTCACCTTCGACGGGCGCCTGCTGCATTTCGCCGGCACCTGCGCCTACACGCTGGCGGCGGCCGAGGCCGCCGGCCCCGAGGAGCCGCTGGTGCCCTTCGAGGTGAAGGTGGAGAAGGAAGGCGGCACGGAGGGGCTCTCGATCCGCAGGCTGGCGGTCACCGCGCACGGAGTCACCGTCGACATGGCCAGGGACGTCCGGTGGAAGGTGATGGTGAGTGGGGCTGCTTTGGGGCGCAAAAAAATGCTTCGGGGGGGGGGGGGGGGCAAAGCCCGGCGTGCAAACTCGTCTTCAGCTTGCAAATGCCGTTTTGGGGTGCACGGCGAGAGGTGCAAACCTTGCTTTGGGGTGCAAACCCTGCTCCGGGATGCAAACCCTGCTCCGGGGTGCAAACCCTGCTTCGGGGTGCATAGCAGGGCATGCAAACCCTGCTCTGGGGTGCAAACTCTGCTTTGGGGTGCAACCCCTGCTTTGGGGTGCACAGCAGGCTGCGCAAGGCTCACTTTGGGGTGCAGGCCTCATATTGGGGTGCACAGCAGGGTGTGCAAACCCTGTTTTGGGATGCAACCCCTGCTCCGGGGTGCAAACCCTGCTTTGGGATGCAAAGCAGGACACGCAAACCTTGCTGCAGGGTGCAAAGCCTGCTTTGGGGTGCACAGCAAGACATGCAAACCCTGCTCTGGGATGCAAACCCTGCTCCGGGGTGCAAAGCCCAGGATGCAAACTCACCCTTAGCTTGCAAACCCTGCTTTGGGGTGCACAGCAAGACATGCAAACCCTGCTCTGGGGTGCAAACTCTGCTTTGGGGTGCACAGCAGGCTGCGCAAGGCTCACTTTGGGGTGCAGACTTGACATTGGGGTGCACAGCAAGACATGCAAACCCTGCTCCGGGGTGCAAGCCCTGCTTTGGGGTGCAAAGCAGGCTGCGCAAGGCTCACTTTGGGGTGCAGACCTGATATTGGGGGGCACAGCAGGGTGTGCAAACCCTGTTTTGGGATGCAAACCCTGCTCCGGGGTGCAAAGCCCAGGATGCAAACTCACCCTTAGCTTGCAAACCCTGCTTTGGGGTGCACAGCAAGACATGCAAACCCTGCTCTGGGGTGCAAACTCTGCTTTGGGGTGCACAGCAGGCTGCGCAAGGCTCACTTTGGGGTGCAGACTTGACATTGGGGTGCACAGCAAGACATGCAAACCCTGCTCCGGGGTGCAAGCCCTGCTTTGGGGTGCAAAGCAGGCTGCGCAAGGCTCACTTTGGGGTGCAGACCTGATATTGGGGGGCACAGCAGGGTGTGCAAACCCTGTTTTGGGATGCAAACCCTGCTCCGGGGTGCAAAGCCCAGGATGCAAACTCACCCTTAGCTTGCAAACCCTGCTTTGGGGTGCAAAGCAGGACACGCAAACACTGCTGCAGGGTGCAAACCCTGCTTTGGGTTGCACAGCAAGACATGCAAACCCTGCTCTGGGATGCAAACCCTGCTCCGGGGTGCAAACCCTGCTTCAGGGTGCAAAGCAGGACACGCAAGCCCTGCTTTGGGGTGCAACCCCTGCTTTGGGGTGCACAGCAGCCTGCGCAAGGCTCACTTTGGGGTGCAGGCCTCATATTGGGATGCACAGCAGGGTGTGCAAACCCTGTTTTGGGATGCAACCCCTGCTCCGGGGTGCAAACCCTGCTTTGGGATGCAAAGCAGGACACACAAACCCTGCTCCGGGGTGCAAAGCCTGCTTTGGGGTGCACAGCCCAGGATGCAAACTCACCCTTAGCTTGCAACCCCTGCTTTGGGGTGCAAAGCAGGACACGCAAACCCTGCTCTGGGGTGCAAACCCTGCTTTGGGGTGCAAAGCAGGCTGCGCAAGGCTCACTTTGGGGTGCAGACCTGATATTGGGGGGCACAGCAGGGTGTGCAAACCCTGTTTTGGGATGCAAACCCTGCTCCGGGGTGCAAACCCTGCTCCGGGGTGCACAGCCCGGGATGCAAACTCACCCTTAGCTTGCAAACCCTGCTTTGGGGTGCAAAGCAGGACACGCAAACCTCGCTTTGGGGTGCAACCCCTGCTTTGGGGTGCGCAGCAGGGCATGCAAACCCTGTTTTGGGATGCAAGCCCTGCTTTGGGGTGCACACCCCCCCCCCCCCCCCCCGCTCACCCCTCTTTCCCCCCTCCCCAGGTGGACGACGAGCTGCACCTCCTGCCGCTGACGCTGGCCGAGGGGGCCGTGACGGTGTCCCAGGAGGGCACCCACCGGGTGCTGCGGGTGCGGGGTGGCCCCAAGCTCCTCTACGACGGCAACGACTACGTGCTGCTCACCGTCCCGGATGCCTACCGCCGCCTCACCACCGGCCTCTGCGGCAACTTCAACGGCGACGCCGACGATGACCTCCACGACCCCCAGGAGCTGGGAAGCGCTTGGGGCACCCTCACGACCACCTGCACCCATGGACCCCCACCCCCCCTCTGCCCCTCGGCCTCCCTGGGGCGCTGCGGGGTGCTGACGGAGACGGAAACCTTCGCCGGGTGTCACGGGGTGGTGGAACCCTCGGTGTACGTGGCTGCGTGCATGCAGGAGCAGTGCAGCCAGCCCGGCGCCGGAGCGTTGTGCCGCAGCTTGCGGGCCTACGCCGCTGCTTGCCAGGCCGCCGGCGGGCAGCTCGAGGAGTGGCGGGTGGCTGCCAAGTGCCGTGAGTCGCCAAGGATCGGGGCGGGGGGGGGGTGGGGGGGGGCGGTTTGCATGCGGCGGGTTCGCGGTTCTGCGAGGGGGCAGCGGTTGCGGGCAGCTGCTCTTTGGTTTGGCAAAGGTTGCAAGAAGGAAGGCGGTTGCATGCAGCAGGTTTGAGTTTCTGCAAGGAGGAAGCAGTTGCATGCAGTGGGTTTGCAGTTCTGCAAGGAGATAGTGGTTGCATGCAGCTGCTCTTTAGTTTTGTAAAGGTTGCAAGAAGGAAAGCAGTTGCATGCAGTAGGAGAGCGTTTCTGCAAGGAGGAAGCAGTTGCATGCAGCAGGATTGCATTTCTGCAAGGACACAGTGGTTGCATGCAGCTGCTCTTTGGTTTTGCAAAGGTTGCAAGAAGGAATGCGGTTGCATGCAGTAGGATTGCATTTCTGCAAGGAGACAGTGGTTGCATGCAGCGCGTCTGCAGTTTCTGCAAGGAGACAGTGGTTGCATGCAGCCGCTCTTTGGTTTTGCAAAGGTTGCAAGAAGGAATGCGGTTGCATGCAGTAGGATTGCGTTTCTGCAAGGAGGAAGCAGTTGCATGCAGCGCGTTTGCAGTTCTGCAAGGGGGCAGCGGTTGTGTGCGGCTGCTCTTTGGTTTGGCAAAGGTTGCAAGAAGGAAGGCGGTTGCATGCAGTAGGATTGCGTTTCTGCAAGGAGGAAGCATTTGCATGCAGCGGGTTTGAGTTTCTGCAAGGAGGAAGCAGTTGCATGCAGCAGGATTGCATTTCTGCAAGGAGACAGTGGTTGCATGCAGCAGGATTGCAGTTTCTGCAAGGAGACAGTGGTTGCATGCAGCTGCTCTTTGGTTTTGCAAAGGTTGCAAGAAGGAAGGCAGTTGCATGCTGTAGGATTGAGTTTCTGCAAGGAGGAAGCAGTTGCGTGCAGCACGTTTGCAGTTCCGCAAGGAGACAGTGGTTGCATGCAGCCGCTCTTCGGTTTTGCGAAGGTTGCAAGAAGGAAGGCAGTTGCATGCTGTAGGATTGAGTTTCTGCAAGGAGGAAGCAGTTGCATGCAGCGCGTTTGCAGTTCTGCAAGGGGGCAGCGGTTGTGTGCGGCTGCTCTTTGGTTTGGCAAAGGTTGCAAGAAGGAAAGCAGTTGCATGCAGTAGGAGAGCGTTTCTGCAAGGAGGAAGTAGTTGCATGCAGTGGGTTTGAGTTTCTGCAAGGAGGAAGCAGTTGCATGCAGCAGGATTGCATTTCTGCAAGGACACAGTGGTTGCATGCAGCTGCTCTTTAGTTTTGCAAAGGTTGCAAGAAGGAATGCGGTTGCATGCAGTAGGATTGCATTTCTGCAAGGAGACAGTGGTTGCATGCAGCGCGTCTGCAGTTTCTGCAAGGAGACAGTGGTTGCATGCAGCCGCTCTTTGGTTTTGCAAAGGTTGCAAGAAGGAAGGCAGTTGCATGCAGTAGGATTGCGTTTCTGCAAGGAGGAAGCAGTTGCGTGCAGCACGTTTGCAGTTCCGCAAGGAGACAGTGGTTGCATGCAGCCACTCTTCGGTTTTGCGAAGGTTGCAAGAAGGAAGGCAGTTGCATGCTGTAGGATTGAGTTTCTGCAAGGAGGAAGCAGTTGCATGCAGCGGGTTTGAGTTTCTGCAAGGAGGAAGCAGTTGCATGCAGCAGGATTGCATTTCTGCAAGGAGACAGTGGTTGCATGCAGTGCGTTTGCAGTTTCTGCAAGAAAACAGTGGTTGCATGCAGCTGCTCTTTGGTTTGGCAAAAGTTGCAAGAAGGAAGGCGGTTGCAGGTGGTAGGATTGCGTTTCTGCAAGGAGGAAGCATTTGCATGCAGTGGGCTTGAGTTTCTGCCAGGAGGAAGCAGTTGCATGCAGCAGGATTGCAGTTCTGCAAGGGGGCAGCGGTTGCATGTGGCTGCTCTTTGGTTTGGCAAAGGTTGCAAGGAGGAAGCAGTTGCATGGAGCTGCTCTTTGGTTTTGCAAAGGTTGCAAGAAGGAAGGTGGATGCATGCAGTGGGTTTGAGTTTCTGCAAGGAGGAAGCAGTTGCATGCAGCTGCTCTTTGGCAAAGGTTGCAAGAAGGAAGGCGGCTGCATGCAGTGGGTTTGCAGTTCTGCAAGAGCGCAGCAGCTGCATGCAGCTGCTCTTTAGTTTTGCAACGTCTGCAGGAAGAGAAGCAGTTGCATGCAGCGGTGGCTTTATTTTGCACGGGGAAAGGCGTTGCCTGCAGCGACCTTTAAACCTCTGCCAAGGGGGAAAGAGTTGCACGCAGCGGTGGTTTAGTCCTGCAAATTCTGGCGAGGCGGAAGGCGCTCGCATGCAAAATCGGGGTTTGCTTTGCAGGTTTTTTGCAAGAGGAAAGCCAGCGGCGCGAGGTCGGGGACGGGGACGGCGGGATTTTTGGCTGGTTTGGGTGCAGCATCCGCCTTTGGGCAAGATTTATTCTTCCGACGACTTCTGCGGGGGGGGGGGGGGTTGGGTTTTTTTTCCCTTGGAAAAGAAGAAAATAAATCGCAAAGAGTGAAGGCGCTGCTTTTCTTTCTGCTTTTCGCCCGCCAGCGCTCTCTTGCCCTCCCAACAGCCACTACGAGCTCTGCGCCCGCACTTGCGACCACACCTGCGCCAGCCTCTCCGCCAGCACCCGCTGCACCGACAAGTGCTTCGAGGGCTGCCAGTGCGACGAGGGCTTCCTCTTCAACGGGCACGAGTGCGTTCCCATGGACTCCTGCGGGTGCCTGCACCGCGGCCGCTACTTTGAGGTGGGTGCTGCCGGCGAGGCTTGCGTCCTTGCAAGGGGAGCGTCGCGCCGTTGCACGCCCCGCGGGTGCTTGCGGCCTTGCAAGGGGAGCGTTGCACTGTTGCACGCCCCGTGGGAGGTTGCATCCTTGCAAGGGGAGAGTTGCACCGTTGCACACCCGGCGGGTGCTTGCATCCTTGCAAGGGGAGCGTTGCACCATTGCACGCCCCGTGGGAGGTTGCATCCTTGCAAGGGGAGAGCTGCACCATTGCAGACCCCGCGGCAGGTTGCATCCTTGCAAAGGGAGCGTTGCACCCTTGCAGGCCCCGTGCGAGGTTGCATCCTTGCAAGGGGAGAGTTGCACCATTGCACGCCCCGTGGGAGGTTGCATCCTTGCAAGGGGAGCGTTGCACCATTGCACGCCCCGTGCGAGGTTGCATCCTTGCAAGGGGAGTGTTGCACCATTGCAGGCCCCGTGCGAGGTTGCATCCTTGCAAGGGGAGAGTTGCACCATTGCACGCCCTGCGGGTGCTTGCGTCCTTGCAAGGGGAGTGTTGCACCATTGCATGCCCCGCAGCAGGTTGCATCCTTGCAAGGGGAGCATTGTGCCATTGCACGCCCCGCGGGTGCTTGCATCCTTGCAAGGGGAGCGTTGCACCGTTGCATGCCCCGTGGGAGGTTGCGTCCTTGCAAGGGGAGCATTGCACCATTGCAGGCCCCGCAGGTGCTTGTGTCTTTGCAAGGGGAGCGTTGCACTGTTGCACGCCCCGTGGGAGGTTGCGTCCTTGCAAGGGGAGCGTTGCACCATTGCACGCCCCGCGGGTGCTTGCGTCCTTGCAAGGGGAGTGTTGCACCATTGCAGGCCCTGCAGGTGCTTGTGTCCTTGCAAGGGGAGCGTTGCACCATTGCATGCCCCGCGGGAGGTTGCATCCTTGCAAGGGGAGCGTTGCGCCGTTGTGCGTCGCGTGCACGCCTGCAACTCGGCAAGGCACCGGTTGCACGCAGCTCCTTTTTTCCTCCTCTGCCGCCTTTGCAAGGGGGGGAACCACTTGGCGTGCAGCCGCCGCTTTCTTTCGCGGTCCTCGCGAGGGGAAGACCCGTCGCACGCAGCGGTTCTGTTGCCCGTCCCGCCCCGCAGATCGCCCAGACCGTCCTCTCCTCCGACTGCAGCGAGAGTTGCACGTGCCAGGCGCCGGGCGGCATGCAATGCATACCGGCCAGCTGTCCCTTCGGCCAAGCCTGTGACCTCAAGAACGGCGTCCGGGCCTGCGTGGACCGACTGGGACAATGCACCCTGGCCCCCGCCACCCGCTTCGTCTCCTTCGACGGGGCCACCGGCGCCACCGTGGCTCCCGGCATCTACGTGGTGGCCACCTTGTGTGACCCTTACCACTCTGACTGGTTCCGGCTCTTAGCTGACGTTGGGGAACACCAGCACCGGCCAGCTGTGGTGGCCCTTCATCTCTTCCTCCCTCAGACCTTCATCACCATCAAGAGGGACAAGAAGATCTGGGTGAGTCATCCCCACCCCGCTGCCGCCCCAAAAAGTCCCCCTGCCCTTCGTTGTAACCCAAATCCGTGGTTTTCCACCCAATATAGTGCCAGGTCCCTCAGTGTCGTGCAAGGGAAGCGCCTCCGGGGGTTGTCCTCCATCCCGCCGTCCTCACGAGATGCCCACGCCTTGGCCCGTCCCTTCCTTTTCCCCAAAATTCCCTTTTCCCCCCGCCAATTTCCTGCGAAGGAAGCAGCCGCGTGCGCTCTTCTTCGTACCGCCGTCGTCGAGAGACGGCCACGCCTTCGCCCGCTCCTTCTTTTTGACCCAAACTGCCCTTTTTCCCAGCGGTTTCGTGCAAGTGAGGCACCCATGGGTGTTGTCCTCCATCCCACCACCATCAAGAGATGTCCGTGCATCTGCTCAGCCCTCGGTATCGACCAAAATTGCCTTTTTTTTTCTTTTTCCCCGGTAATTTAATGTAAAGGAAGCACCCATGGGTGCTCTCCTTCACCCCAGACCCCTTCTCCCAGCCCCGCGGAGGGAATCCCAGGTCCTCATCCCACCTCCCACCCCGCTCCCCAAGCAAGAACGAACCCCACGAGATCAACCCTCGCTCCCATCTCCATCCCGCGTAGCTTCACCCCATCTCTCCGCACCTAAACCGGCGGGATTTCACCCCATTTTGGGGCTCCCGCCACTATGGCGAAGGTCGGCGGTGGACAAACGACCCGCTTCCTGGCTTTTTCACCCCAATTTAACTTCATCGCAACGTTGCGTTTTACGGAGCCCTGCTTTCCCCGTCGGTGTCTTCTCCAGGTCAATGGGGTCCCAGCCACCCTCCCTGTGGAGGTCTCCAGCACGTTGACCGTCACTGACACCCAAGGCACCATCTGGATCACCCAAAAACCCAAATTCGTCATCGGCCTCAGCTCCGCCCGGGAGATGACGGTGGTGGTGGCCCACGACCTGAGCAAGCAGCTCTGCGGGATCTGCGGTAACTACGACGGGAACGCGGCCAACGACCTCCTCGGGCCCGACGGGAAACTGGTGAGGGACGTGGTGGCGGTGGTCAACGCCTGGAGAGCGCCCGACTTCACCCACGTGAGTGTCCCCAGGAGGTGACAACATGGGTCTCGTTTTGGGTGATCTTCTTTCGTGTCCTTGCTCGGTCTTGGTTGTGTCCCTGGGGGCCTTGGTGCCACCACCGTGAAGAAATCCCGTCAATTGGTCCCATCCCTTCGTATTAACCAAAATTGCCTTTTTTCCCACCAATTTAGTCCGAGGAGAGTGTTGTCCTTCATCCCACCATCATCAAGAGATCTTCAGCCATCAGCCCATCCCTTCAGATTAACCAAAATCGCCTTTTTTCCACCAATTTAATGCCAGAGAAGCCCCCACGGGTGCCATCTTCATCCCACCATCATCTTGAGATGTCCGTCTATTGGCCCGTCTCTTCA
This sequence comes from Sarcoramphus papa, assembly GCA_037962945.1. NCBI lineage: Eukaryota > Metazoa > Chordata > Aves > Accipitriformes > Cathartidae > Sarcoramphus > Sarcoramphus papa. Next base: position 2,715,033 of record CM075616.1, on the reverse strand, counting down.
TTTTAACCAAAATTGCCTTTTCCCCACCAATTTCATCCAAGAGTAGCTCCCATGTTTGTTGTCTTCATCATCAAGAGACGTCCGCGCATTGACCCATCTTTCCATTTTGACCCAAATCATCCTTTTTTTTCCCCACTAGTTCCATGCAAGGAGAGCGCCCACATGTGCTGTCCTTCCTCCCACCATCATCAAGAGATCTTCAGCCATCAACCCATCCTTCAGATTAACCAAAATCACCTTTTTTTCCAGCAATTTAAGACAAGCAAAGCCACCATGTGGGGTGTCCTTCACCCCACCGTCATCAAGAGATCTTCGTCTATCCGCCCGTTCCTTCATTTTTGCCAAAATTGCCTTTTTTTCCTACCATTTTAAGGCAAGGGAAGCCCCCGCGGGCGCCATCTTCATCCCAACATCATCATGAGATCTTCGGCCATCACCCCATCCCTTCAGATTAACCAAAATCGCCTTTTTTCCCACCAATTTCATGCCAGAGAAGCCCCCACGGGTGCCATCTTCATCCCAATGTCACCAAGAGCTCTTCATCTATCGTCCCATTCCGTCATCTGAACCAAAATCGCCTTTTTTCCCACCAATTTCATGCAAGGGAAGCCCCCCCGGGTGCCATCTTCCTCCCGCTGTCACCAAGAGCTCTTCGTCTCTTGTCCCATTTCTTAATCTTAACCAAAATCACCTTTTTTCCCCCCAATTATCATGCAAGAGAAGCCCCCACAGGTGCCATCCTTCATATTAACCGAAATAGTCCTTTTTCCCCTCAAATCAGGCCCCAAATTGCCTGCAAGGAACCGATGGGTTCAGTGTTGGATCCCGTCAGCATGTGCGGAGAAAGAAGGGAAAAGAGCCCCCAAAAGAGCGGAAAAGAACCCAAAAAGAGGGGGGGAAGCCCCAAAAAGAGGGAAAAAGAGCCCAAAAAGAGAGAAAAAGCCCCAAAAGAGGGGAAAAACAGCCCCAAAAGAGGGGGGAAGCCCCAAAAAGAGGGGGAAAGAGCCCAAAAAGAGGGGAAAAGAACCCAAAAAGAGGGAAAAAGAGGCCAAAAAGAGGGAAAAGGCCCCCCAAAACAGGGGGAAAGAGCCCGAAAAGAGCCCAAAAACAGCGGAAAAGAGCCCAAAAAGAGGGAAAAAGAGCCCCAAAAGAGGAGGAAAGCCCAAAAAAGAGGGGAAAAGAACCCAAAAAGAGATAAGCTGCCCCCAAAGAGAGAAATAAGCCCAAAAAGAGGGGAAAACAGCCCAAAAAGACGGGGAAAGAGCCCAAAAAGAGGGGGGAAGAGTCCAAAAACAGGGGGAAAGAGCCCCAAAAGAGGGGAAAAGAACCCAAAAAGCGGGAAAAAGAGCCCAAAAAGAGGGGGGAAAGAGCCACAAAAGAGAGAAGAAGCCCCAAAAGAGGGAAATAAGCCCCAAAAGAGGGGAAAAGAACCCAAAAAGAGGGGGAAAGAGCCCCAAAAGAGGGGGAAAGAACCCAAAAAGAGGGGGGAAAGAGCCCAAAAAGAGGAGGAAAGACCTAAAAAGAGGGGAAAAGAACCCAAAAAGCGGGAAAAAGAACCCAAAAAGCGGGAAAAAGAGCCCAAAAAGAGGGGGGAAAGAGCCCCAAAAGAGAGAAAAAGCCCCAAAAGAGGGAAATAAGCCCCAAAAGAGGGGAAAAGAACCCAAAAAGAGGGGAAAATAGCCCAAAAAGATGAGGAAAGAGCCCAAAAAGAGGGGAAAAGAGCCCAAAAAGCGGGAAAAAGAGCCCCAAAAGAGGGGAAAAGAACCCATAAAGAGAGAAAAAGAACCCAAAAAGAGGGGGGAAAGAGCCCAAAAAGAGGGGGGAAGAGTCCAAAAACAGGGGGAAAGAGCCCCAAAAGAGGGGAAAAGAACCCAAAAAGTGGGAAAAGAGCCCAAAAAGCAGGAAAAAGAGCCCAAAAAGAGGGGGGAAAGAGCCCCAAAAGAGAGAAAAAGCCCAAAAAGAGGGTAATAAGCCCCAAAAGAGGGGAAGAGAGCCCAAAAAGAGGGGGAAAGAGCCCCAAAAGAGAGAAAAAGAACCCAAAAAAAGGGGGGAAAGAGCCCAGAAAGAGGAGGAAAGACCTAAAAAGAGGGGAAAAGAACCCAAAAAGAGGGGAAAAGAGCCCAAAAAGAGGGGAAATGAGCCCAAAAAGAGGGGGGAAAGAGCCCAAAAAGAGGGGGAAAGAGCCCCAAAAGAGGGGAAAAGAACCCAAAAAGAGAGAAAAAGAACCCAAAAAGAGGGGGGAAAGAGCCCAAAAAGAGGGGGGAAGAGTCCAAAAACAGGGGGAAAGAGCCCCAAAAGAGAGGAAAAGAACACAAAAAGCGGGAAAAAGAGCCCAAAAAGCAGGAAAAAGAGCCCAAAAAGAGGGGGGAAAGAGCCCCAAAAGAGAGAAGAAGCCCCAAAAGAGGGAAATAAGCCCCAAAAGAGGGGAAAAGAGCCCCAAAAGAGGGGGAAAGAGCCCCAAAAGAGGGGGAAAGAGCCCCCAAAGAGAGAAATAAGCCCAAAAAGAGGGGAAAAGAGCCCCAAAAGAGGGGAAAAGAGCCCAAAAAGAGGGGGGAAAGAGCCCCAAAAGAGAGAAAAAGCCCCAAAAGAGGGGAAGAGAGCCCAAAAAGAGAGGGAAAGAGCCCCAAAAGAGAGGAAAAGAACCCAAAAAGAGGGGGGAAAGAGCCCAAAAAGAGGGGGGAAGAGTCCAAAAACAGGGGGAAAGAGCCCCAAAAGAGAGGAAAAGAACCCAAAAAGCGGGAAAAAGAACCCAAAAAGCGGGAAAAAGAGCCCAAAAAGAGGGGGGAAAGAGCCCCAAAAGAGAGAAAAAGCCCCAAAAGAGGGAAATAAGCCCCAAAAGAGGGGAAAAGAACCCAAAAAGAGGGGGGAAAGAGCCCAAAAAGAGGGGGAAAGAGCCCGAAAAGAGGGGAAAAAGAACCCAAAAAGCGGGAAAAAGAGCCCAAAAAGAGGGGAAAAAGAGCCCAAAAACGGGGAAAGCACCCCAAAAGTGGGGGGTTACCCCTCTATTTTCTCTCTCTTTTTTTTTTTCCCCACCCAGTGACGCAGAAAAATGCCATTTCGACGCCCGGAAAATGGGCCGGCACGCCTCGTCGCTGAGGTCGTTGCGGCGAAAACGAAGCATATACGAAAAAAGGATCCCCCCCCCCCTCCCCCAATTTTCTCCCCCCCCAAATTTTCCGGGATCCCCCCCCTCCCCCCCCTTCCCCCCCCCCCCAAAAAAAAAAATAAAAAACCAAAAAAACCCGGGCGAAGCCGCCGCTGGGTTCGGTTTGGAAGAAAATCGCCACAATTAAGGGAAAAAAGAAGAGCGTGGCGAGGCGTTACGGGGAAGTTGGGGTTCCTTGGGTTGGGGGGGGGGGTCCCGGATTTCTGGGTGCCCTGGAGCAAGGGGGGGGTGAGGGTGGGGGTGGGGGTGTTTCCCGACCGCCCTGAGCCGCCCGAGGCGATTCGCGTCCCCCCCCTGACCCGTTTGGGTCAATATTTCCCGTCACGGTCCTGCCCGCAGCGCCCGGATACCTGGGTGCCCTGGGGGGGGGGGGGGGGGTGTGAGGGTGGGGGGGAGGGGTGGGTGGGGGGGTGGGGGGGGGCCACCCGGATGCCTGGGTCCCATGGGTGGGGTTGGGTGGGGTGGGGGGGGGGGAAGGGGGAGTGGAGGAGGCTCCCGGATGCCTGGGTCCCCTGGGAGGAGGCGGGGGGGGGGGGGAGCGCCTGGGTGCCCTGTGGGGGTCCCCAGTCCCTCCCAGTCCCCCCCCCAGTTCCTTCCAGTCTCCCCCAGTTTGTCCCAGTCCCTTCCAATATGCCCCACAGTGTTCCCAGTCCCTCCCAGTGCATCCCAGCCCCCCCCCCAGTCCTTTCCAGTCTCCTCCAGTTTGTCCCAGTCCCTTCCAATATGCCCCCCGCTGTCCCCAGTCCCTCCCAGTGCCTCCCAGCCCCCCCCCAGTCCTTTCCAGTCTCCCCCAGTTTGTCCCAGTCCCTTCCAGTATGCCCCACAGTGTTCCCAGTCCCTCCCAATACATCCCAGCCCCCCCCAGTCCCTTCCAGTCTCCTCCAGTTTGTCCCAGTCCCTTCCAGTATGCCCCACAGTGTTCCCAGTCCCTCCCAGTACATCCCAGTCCCCCCCCAGTCCCTTCCAATCTCCCCCGGTTTGTCCCAGTCCCCCTCATTCCCTCCCAGTGCACTCCATTCCCCTCCCAGTCTCCCCCAGTATCCCCCACAGTGATCCCAATCCCTCCCAGTTTGTGCCCGTCCCCCCCCAGTGCCTCCCAACTCACCCCAGTCCCACTTAGTGTCGGTCCCCCCCCCCCCCCCAATGTCCCTCCCAGCGTTCCCAGTCCCCCCCAGCACGTCCCAGTCCCCCCCAGTGTCCCCCCACAGGAGCCCACAGTCCATCCCAGTCCCCCCCAGTGGCGGTGTGGGCAGAGGCGGAAGTGCCTGGGGCCCTGGGAGGTGCCACCTGGGGGGGGGTGTCCCCATCCGTCCCCCCCCCGTGTCCCCGTCCCCCCCCCCCGGGCCTGTCCCCAGCCCTGTCCCCTCCCTGGGGATAAAATGGCTCCGGCCACGCCGCGGGCACTGACCGGCACCATGGGACCCTGGTGGGTGCAGGGACACGGGGACATTGGGGACGTGGCAGGGGGACACGGGGACATGGGGGGACATGGGGACATGGGGGGACATGGGGGGGATACAGGGACATGGGGGACATGGGGGGACACGGGGACACGGGGGACATGGGGGACATGGGGACATGGGGGGATATGGGGGACATGGGGGACACATGGGGACATGGGGGACATGGGGGACATGGGGGGATGCAGGGACATGGGGGACAAGGGGGAACATTGAGGGACATGGGGACATGGGGTGACATGGGGACATGGGGGACATGGGGGGGACATGGGGACATGGGGGACACATGGGGACACATGGGGGGACATGGGGACATGGGGGGACATGGGGGGACATGGGGGGGATACAGGGACATGGGGGACATGGGGGGACACGGGGACATGGGGGACATGGGGGACATGGGGACATGGGGGGATATGGGGGACATGGGGGACACATGGGGACATGGGGGACATGGGGACATGGGGGGATGCAGGGACATGGGGGACAAGGGGGAACATTGAGGGACATGGGGACATGGGGTGACATGGGGACATGGGGGACATGGGGGGGACATGGGGACATGGGGGACACATGGGGACACATGGGGGACATGGGGACATGGGGGACATGGGGACATGGGGACATGGGGGGATATGGGGGACATTGAGGGACATGGGGACATGGGGGACATGGGGACATGGGGGACATGGGGGGGACATGGGGACATGGGGGACACATGGGGACACATGAGGGGACATGGGGACATGGGGGACATGGGGACATGGGGGGATATGGGGGACATTGAGGGACATGGGGATATGGGGGGATATGGGGGGACATGGGGGGACACGGGGACATGGGGGACATTGAGGGACATGGGGATATGAGGTGACGTGGGGTGACGTGGGGACATGGGGGACATGGGCACATGGGAGACACAGGGATTAAGGGACATGGGGGACACGGGGATATGGAGGACGTGGGGCAACATGGGGGGGACACAGGGACATGGGGGGACGTTGAGGGACATGGGGGGGACACTGGATGACATTGGGGGAGGTGGGGGACATTGGGACGCATGGGGGACGGGGGGGACATTGGGGGACATTGGGGGACATCTGGACACCTGGGGGCCATGGTGGGGCAGGGGGAACACGGGGACAGGGACACGCAAGGGACGTGCCCAGGGACTGGGACACGGGAGGACTCGGGGACACGCTTACGGGGAGGGACAGCCACAGGACACGTGCCCGGGGACAGGGCCACGCAGGGCCACACGGAGGGGCGTGCATGGGGACACGCAGGCACGGGGACAGGGACACGCACGGGGACAGGGTCCGCGTGGTGAAGCAGGGACGTGGCGAGGGACACGTGCAGGGGGACACCCAGAGAGGGACAGGCAGAGGGAGGCACAGGGGACACGCTTGCGCGGGGACATGGGTGTGACACGCGTGGGGACATCCATCATGGGGACCCACGTGTGCGGGGGAAGAGGGAGGGGGAGAGGGACACGCAAGGGACGTGTGGGCGTGGGGACGGGGACACGCATGGGGACGGGGACACCCGTGGGGATGGGGACACGCATGGGGATGGGGACACCCATGGGGACGGGGACATGCATGGGGACGGGGACACCCGTGGGGACGGGGACACACGTGGGGATGGGGACACCCATGGGGACGGGGACACCCATGGGAACGGGGACATGCATGGGGACGGGGACACCCATGGGAACGGGGACACGCATGCGGACGGGGACACCCATGGGGACGGGGACACCCATGGGGATGGGGACACGTGTGGGGACGGGGACACCCGTGGGGACGGGGACATGCATGGGGACGGGGACACCCATGGGGATGGGGACACACGTGGGGATGGGGACACGCATGGGGACGGGGACACGCATGGGGATGGGGACACCCGTGGGGACAGGGACACCCATGGGGACGGGGACACCCATGGGGACGGGGACACGCGTGGGGACGGGGACACCCGTGGGGATGGGGACACCCGTGGGGACAGGGACACGCATGGGGATGGGGACACCCATGGGGACGGGGACACGCGTGGGGACGGGGACACCCATGGGGACGGGGACACGCGTGGGGACGGGGACACCTGTGGGGATGGGGACACCCATGGGGATGGGGACACGCATGGGGATGGGGACACCCGTGGGAACGGGGACACCCATGGGAACGGGTACACGCATGGGGATGGGGACACGCATGGGGACAGGGACACGCATGGGGACGGGGACACCCGTGGGGATGGGGACACCCGTGGGGACGGGGACACCCGTGGGGATGGGGACACCCATGGGGACGGGGACATGCATGGGGATGGGGACACCCGTGGGAACGGGGACACCCATGGGGATGGGGACACGCATGGGGACAGGGACACCCGTGGGGACGGGGACACCCATGGGGATGGGGACACCCGTGGGACGTCTGGAGGGGACAGGGACACACCAGGGACACGCGTGTGTGGGGGCGGGGGGGGAGGAGGCACAGATGGATGGGGGAAGGGCGGGACAGAGGGACGGAAGGACGAAGGGTGGAGGGACGGCTGGACGGATGGGCAGAGGGAGTGGGAAGACGGATGGACGGAGGACGGACGGACGGAGGGAGGGAGTGAGGGATGAAGGATGGACAGAGGGATGAAGGATGGATGGATGGATGGACGAAGGACAGGCGGATGGTCGTATGGATGGATGGATGGAAGAAGGATGGACGGACGGCTGGATGAAGGACAGGTGGACAGCTAGATGAATGGATGGATGGAGGACGGACGGACGGATGAAGGACGGGTGGATGGTTGGATGGACGGATGGATGAAGGACGGACGGACGGATGAAGGACGGGTGGATGGTTGGATGGACGGATGGATGGAGGACGGACGGATGGATGGATGAAGGACAGGTGGACAGCTAGATGAATGGATGGATGAAGGATGGACGGATGGATGAAGGACAGGTGGATGGTTGGATGGATGGATGGATGAAGGATGGACAGATGGATGAAGGACAGGTGGATGGTTGGATGGATGGAGGATGGACAGATGGACGGATGAAGGACAGGTGGATGGTTGGATGGATGGATGGGTGGAGGACGGACAGATGGACGGATGAAGGACAGGTGGATGGTTGGATGGATGGAGGATGGACAGATGGATGGATGAAGGACAGGTGGATGGTTGGATGGATGGATGGGTGGAGGACGGACGGACGGATGAAGGACAGGTGGATGGTTGGATGGATGGATGGGTGGAGGACGGACGGACGGATGAAGGACAGGTGGATGGTTGGATGGACGGATGGAGGACAGATGGACAGCTAGATGAATGGGCGGATGGATGGATGGATGAAGGACGGACGGATGGATGGAAGGACGGACGCAGGATGGACACACGGGTGGATGAAGGATGGATGGACAGACGGACGGACAGATGAAGGAGGGACGAGCACCCCTCACCCCGCCCCGTTCCCCCAGGCCTGAGCAGACGAAGGCTCCCACCCTTCTCCTCCTCCTCCTCGGCCTCATGGATGGGTGGGGACCCCTGGGGACATGGGGGGCACCCATGGGACCCCTGGGTAAGTGGGGACACCATGGGGACATGGGGGGGCACCCATGGGACCCCCGGGTAAGTGGGGACACCATGGGGACATGGGGGGGCACCCATGGGACCCCTGGGTGGCTCAGGGACACTGTGGGGATGTGAGGGGCACCCATGGGACCCCCGGGTAAGTGGGGACACCATGGGAGGGGCACCCATGGGACCCCTGGGTGGCTCAGGGACACTGTGGGGATGTGAGGGGCACCCATGGGACCCCCGGGTAAGTGGGGACACCATGGGGACATGGGGGGGCACCCATGGGACCCCTGGGTGGCTCAGGGACACTGTGGGGACATGGGGGGCACCCATGGGACCCCCGGGTAAGTGGGGACACCATGGGGACATGGGGGGGCACCCATGGGACCCCTGGGTGGCTCAGGGACACTGTGGGGATGTGAGGGGCACCCATGGGACCCCCGGGTAAGTGGGGACACCATGGGAGGGGCACCCATGGGACCCCTGGGTGGCTCAGGGACACTGTGGGGATGTGAGGGGCACCCATGGGACCCCCGGGTATGTGGGGACACCATGGGGGGGGCACCCATGGGACCCCTGGGTGGCTCAGGGACACTGTGGGGATGTGAGGGGCACCCATGGGACCCCCGGGTAAGTGGGGACACCATGGGGACATGGGGGGGGCACCCATGGGACCCCTGGGTGGCTCAGGGACACTGTGGGGATGTGAGGGGCACCCATGGGACCCCCCGGGTAAGTGGGGACACCGTGGGGACACCATGGGGACATGGGGGACACCCATGGGACACCTGGGTGGGTGGGACCCCTGGGGACATGGAAGGGGGCACCCATGGGACCCCTGGGTGGCTCAGGGACACTGTGGGAACATGGGAGGCACCCATGGGACCCCTGGGTGAGTGGGAATCCCCTGGGGACATGGAGGGGGGCACCCATGGGACCCACGGGTGACTGGGGACACTCTGGGGACACAGGGTGCAATCATGGGACCCCTGGGTGAGGCGGGGGACAGTCGTCTGAGTGGGGACAGCGTGGGGACACGGGGGGGGGCACCCATGGGTGTCATGCTGTCCCCTCTGCACCCAGCGAGTGGCCCTCCACCCAGGAGTGACCAGCAGGAGGATAAGTTGGGGGGCAGAGGGTGCCAGTTCTGGGGTGACACTGGGGTCCCAGGCGCATACTGGGAGGTCCCAGGGTGACACTGGGGTCCCAGGCCCATACTGGGAGGTTCTGAGGTGACACTGGGAGGTCCCAGACCCACACCAGGAGGTCCCTGACCCCTACTGGGAGGTCCTAGGGTGACATTGGGGGTCCTAGATCATCCCAAGGGGTCCCAGACCCATACTGGGAGGTCCCAGAGTGACACTGGGGTCCCAGGCCCATACTGGGAGGTTCTGAGGTGACACTGGGAGGTCCCGAGGTGACACTGGGAGGTCCCAGACCCACACCAGGAGGTCCCTGACCCCTACTGGGAGGTCCTAGGGTGACATTGGGGGTCCTAGATCATCCCAAGGGGTCCCAGACCCATACTGGGAGGTTCCAGGGTGACACTGGGGTCCCAGGCCCATACTGGGAGGTTCTGAGGTGACACTGGGAGGTCCTAGACCCACACCAGGAGGTCCCTGACCCCTACTGGGAGGTCCCAGGGTGACACTGGGGTCCCAGACCCATACTGGGAGGTTCCAGGGTGACACTGGGGTCCCAGGCCCATACTGGGAGGTTCTGAGGTGACACTGGGAGGTCCCAGACCCACACCAGGAGGTCCCTGACCCATACTGGGAGGTCCCAGAGTGACACTGGGGGTCCCAGACCCATAATGGGGGGTTCCCATACCCCTTTTGGGAGGTCCTATGCCCATACTGGAAGGTCCCATGCCCATACTGGAAGATCCCAGATCCATACTGGAAGGTCCCACAGTGACAATGGGGGATTCCGGGCCACCACAGGGGTCCCAGACCCACGGTGTGGGGGTTCCCACTCCTCGCCGTGGGTCCCTGATGGGTGCCCCCCAGGTGGGCTGCTCTACCCCTTCGGGCCGGGGGTTGGGGACGAGACCACCCCCCATGAAGACGACGGGATGAGCCCCGAGATCTTCCTCTGGGAGACCTTCTCCTTCTACGGCCGACCCCACCGCTCCCTCTACGTGGGTCCCGGGCCCCACGGCACGGAGGGGCAAGGGGCGGGGGGTGCTGTGGGTCAGGGTGCTCGGGGTGCTATGGGTCGTGGCCACCGTGGTTGGGGAGACACGATGAGTTGGGTGACGCTGTGGTTGGGACACCATGGGTTGGGGACACCATGGGTTGGAGACACCATGGGGTGGAGACACCATGGTTGGGTGACACTGTGGTTGGGTGACACCGTGGCTGGGTGACACCGTGGGTTGGGGATGTCATGGGTTGGAGATGGCATGGGTTGGGGACATCAAGAGTTTGGGCCACTATGGTTGAGGACACCATGGGTTGGAGCCACTATGGGTGGAGACACCCTGGTTGGGGGCCACTATGGGTTGGGGACACCATGGGTTGGGGACACCATGGGTTGGAGACACCATGGGGTGGAGACACGATGGTTGGGTGACACTGTGGTTGGGTGACACCGTGGCTGGGTGACACCGTGGGTTGGGGATGTCATGGGTTGGAGATGGCATGGGTTGGGGACATCAAGAGTTTGGGCCACTATGGTTGAGGACACCATGGGTTGGAGCCACTATGGGTGGAGACACCCTGGTTGGGGGCCACTATGGGTTGGGACACCATGGGTTGGGGACACCATGGGTTGGAGACACCATGGGTTGGAGACACCATGGTTGGGTGACACCGTGGGTTGGGGATGTCGTGGGTTGGAGATGGCATGGGTTGGGGACATCAAGAGTTTGGGCCACTATGGTTGAGGACACCATGGGTTGGAGCCACTATGGGTGGAGATACCCTGGTTGGGGGCCACTATGGGTTGGGGGCCACCATGGGTTGGGGGCCACCATGGTTGGAGGCCACCATAGTTGGTGTCACCATGGTTAGGGGTCACCAAAGTTGGACACACCATGGTTGGGGCTCCATGGGTAGGTGACACCATGACTGGTGGCCACCATGGCTGGGGGTCAAGATGGTTGGGGCCACCAGGGATTGGAGACAACGTGGTTGGAAACCGCCGTGGTTGGGGCCACCACAGTTGGGGGTTAACATGGTTGGGGTCACCATGACCGGGATCACCGTAGTTGAAGACACATCACTGGGGGGCCACCACGGTTGGGGCCACTATGGTTGGGGGTCACCATGGTTGGGGGCCACCATGGTTGGGGGTCACCATGGTTGGGAGCCACCATGGTTGGGGGCCACCATGGTTGGGGGCCACCACGGTTGCGGCCACCACGGTTGGGACCACCAAGGCTGGGGGCCACCATGGTTAGGGCCACCAAGGTTCGGGGCCACCATGGTTGGTGGCCACCATGGTTGAGGGCCACCACAGGTGATGGCCACGCACCGTGGGTGGGTTCACCACGGGGTGACGGTTGCCTCCTACAGGTAAACAACAACGGGGTGGTGTCGTTTGGGACAGGAGTCCCCGAGTTCACCCCCCAACCCTTCCCGTTGCCTGGCCACCGCCCCTTCGTGGCCCCATACTGGGCCGACGTGGACACCACGTTGGGAGGAGATGTCTTCTACCGGCAGAGCCGGAAGCCGGAACTACTGGCCCGTTTGGCCCGTGAGCTAGCCCCCGCCGTCACCCCCCCCGACCCAGCCCCTCGGCCCACCTGGGCCTTCGTGGCCACCTGGTATCGTGTCTCCTTCTTCGGGGCTGCCTCCAACAAGGTGGGACGTGGCGGATGGGGGGACAGGGGACGGGTGGTCGACCATCTGGACCTCCAACCGGTGGTGGCTTCCGATCACGGGTGTCACCTATCCACGTGGGGACACGGGTATGGGGAGATGGAGGGATGGGGGGGACACGTGGGGCCGGGCCACAAGGACACGGGGACAAAGGGGGATGGAGGGACGTTGGCGGGGGTCACGTGGGGATATAGGGATGGAGATGGGGGACGTGGGGGACACGGGGACGGTGAAGAGGGACACGGGGAGGACGTGGAGACGGGATGGGCCCGGAAGGCGACCATATTGTGAGGGACACGGGGACATGGGGAGACGGGGGGACAAGGGCCACGGGGATGGAGACACAGAGCCGGGGGCCACAGCGATGGGGGTCACGGTGACACGGTGAACGCGGTGAGGCGGTGACACGGTGACACGGTGACATCCCTCCTTCCCCGCCGCAGGTGAACACCTTCCAGGCCGTGCTGGCCACCGATGGGGCCACCTCCTTCGTCATGCTCAACTACGGTGACATCCAATGGACCACGGGCATCGCCAACCAGGGGGACGCCCACACCGGCATGGGGGGAATCCCGGCCCAGGTGGGTGCCGGGGACATCGGGGTCCCCTCCGCGGGAACGGGGTCACCCGCCTGGATGGGTGGAGTTTAGGGGACTGGGGCGGAGTTAAGGGGATTTGGGGCGGAGTTAAGGGGATTTGGGGTGGAGTTAAGGGGACTTGGGCAGAGTTCAGGGGATTTGGGCCGGATTCAGGGAATCTGGGGTGAAATTAAGGGGATTGGGGTGGAATTAAGGGGATTTGGGGTGGAATTAGGGGGTTTGGGGCAGAGTTCAGGGGATTTGGGCCGGATTCAGGGAATTTGGGGTGAAATTAATGGGGATTGGGGCAGAGTGAAGGGGATTGGGGTGAAATTAGGGGGATTTGGGGTGGAATAAAGGGGATTTGGGGTGGAATTAGGGGGTTTGGGGCAGAGTTAAGGGGATTTGGGGTGGAGTTAAGGGGACTTGGGCAGAGTTCAGGGGATTTGGGCTGGATTCAGGGAATTTGGGGTGGAATTAAGGGGATTTGGGATGGAATTAAGGGGATTTGGGGTGAAATTAAGGGGATTTGGGGTGGAATTAGGGGGTTTGGGCAGAGTTAAGGGGATTGAGGCAGAGTTAAGGGGATTTGGGGTGGAGTTAAGGGGACTGGGGCAGAATTATTGGGATTTGGGGCAGAATTAAGGTTATTTGGGGCAGAATGTAGGGGATTTGGGTCAGAATTAAGGTTATTTGGGGCAGAATTAAGGGGATTTAGGCAGAATTAATGGGATTTGGGACAAAATTAATGGATTTGGGCAGAATGAAGGGGATTGGGACAGAATTAAGGGGATTTGGGCAGAACTAAGGGGACTTGGGGCAGAATTATGGGGATTTGGGGCAGAATTAAGGTTCTTTTGGGCAGAATTAATGGATGTGGGGCACAATTGATGGGATTTGGGCAGAATTAATGGGATTTGGGACGGAATGAATGGATTTGGACACAATTAAGGGGATTTGGGCAGAGTTAAGCTTATTTGGGGTGGAATTAAGGGGATTTGGGCAGAGTTAGGGGGATTTGGGGCAGAATTAAGGTTCTTTTGGGCAGAATTAACGGATGTGGGGCACAATTGGTGGGATTTGGGCAGAATTAATGGGATTTGGGACAGAATGAATGGATGTGGGCAAAATTAAGGGGATTTGGGCAGAGTTAAGGTCATTTGGGGTGGAATTAAGGGGATTTGGGGCAGATTTAAGGGGATTGGGGCAGAACCACGCTTCCTCAGACCCCGATAGCTCCTGTTCCCCCCCCACCCTCGGCGGCCCCATCCCACCCCACCCCCCACACCCCCCCCCCCCCCGCCATCACCCACCCTGTCCCCACCGCGTCCCCAGGCCGGGTTCAACAGCGGGGACGACGTCCACTACTACAACATCCCGGGCTCGCGCTCGCCGGCGGTGCTGCACATCGGCCGCAGAAGCAACGTGGGGATCCCGGGGCGCTGGATCTTCCGCGTGGACAAGTTCACGGCCACCGAGGGGCCCCCCATTCCCATGGAGACCCCCAGCACCCCCTCGCTGCCCCCCAGCACCCCCTCACAGGTCCCCACCCCACGCAGGACAACCAAGGAGAGGGTGTACATCTGCGAGTGGTGAGTGGCTGACCCGGATGCCTGGGTCCTCCTGGGAGGGGCACCCAGATTCTGGGGTCCCCTGGGGTTGGGGGGCACCTGGACACCTGGGTCCTCTTGGGGGGTCGAGGGGGACACCCGGACGCCTGGGTCCCCTAACGCTCCACCTTCCCCCCGCTCCCACGCAGAAGGACACGCCACCATGGAGGACACGTTACCGTGGAAACACCAATAAAGACTTGCTGAGCACCACGTGTGCGCGTGTACACACGCGTGTGGGCAGCGGCACACGTGTCACACGTGTCCCCATCCCTGCCTGTCCCCGTGAAAGGGGGGACATTGGGGCGGTAGGCGGGGGGGGCAATGGTTGTCAGTGTCGCTGTCCCAGCGTGGGGTGGCACCGCCTGACGCTGATGCCACCGCGGGCCCGGCGCCAACAGGCGGAGACGTGCTGGGACACACACACACACACACACACACACACTGCACGCTGGGACACCCAGCACCGACTGACACATGCACACGGTGACACACAGCTTGCCGTCACACCGCCGCGCCGCGCTACACCCGGATAACACCCGCCACCGTACCGCGCTACACCTGGACAACACTCGGCTCGTGCACCGGCGTGACATATATACACCCGGAGAACACCCGCTCTGCCTACTTCCTACACCTGGTTAACACGCGGCTTGCACACTCCTACACTGCGCTACACCCGGAGAACAACCGGCTCAGGCACCGCCGTGCCACCACGCCACGCTACACCCGGTTAACAGCCAGCTGGCACGCTGGCGCACCACTGCATCGCGTTACACCCGCGCAACACCCGGCTCGCACACCGCCACATCACGCCGCACCCGGCTTACGCGCCGCCGTGCCGCCACGCCACACTACACCCGCAGAACACCCGCTACAGCCGGAGAATACCCGGCACCCACACCACGCTACACCCAGCTGACACCCGGCACCTGCGCTGCACTACAGCCGGTGACACCCGGCACCCACACCAGGAACACCCCATGGCCCTGGGGGTCGGACACCTGGGTCCCCTATGGGGGGGTGCAGGGGCACCCGGACTCCTGGGTCCCTTATGGGTGTGGTGCGGGGGGGGTACAGGGGCACCCAGACCCCTGGGTCCCCTGGTGGGGGTGGGGCAGGGTCACCCGGACACCTGGGTCCCTGGGGGTGGGGGGTGGGGGTGCAGTGAGGGTGTCAGAGGCAGAGCCAACAGCCGGATGCCTGGGTCCCCTCCCTGTCAGCCAGTCAGGAATGTGTCACACACACCCCCCCCCCCCTCCCCCGCCTCGAGAGGGGACCCAGGCAGCCGGGTGTCCCCCCCGTGACCCCGCGGGGGCGGCGGGAGAGGCCTCAATGGGACCCTTGTGGGGTGGCAGCCGGGGTCAACGGGGGTCAAGGCCCAGCAGGGGACCCAGGCGTCCGGGTGTGGGTGGGAGAACAAGGCTCTATTGAGGGACCCAGGCGTCTTGGGTGGGGGGGGGGGGAGGAGAGGACACAGCCCCCATTGAGCACCCTCAGGGGGGGGACCCAGGCATCCGGGAGGGGACCCAGGCGTCTGGGGAGGGGGGGGGGACACCCAGGCGTCCTGGTCGGAGAGAGGGTGGGGGGTGGGGGGAAGCTGGGAGGACACAGCTCGCATCGAGCACCCCAGGCATCCAGAAGTCACAGGGGGGGGGGGAATGGGTGTGGCTCCTGGCACCTATGGCCCCGCCCACCTCGATGTGACCCCACCCCCTCCTCAGGTGTAGCCCCGCCCCCTCCTAGGTGTGGTTGGCGTGGCCCCCCCCCCCCCTTCCCCCCCCCCCTTCCTGTTTTGCCCGTTGCTGGTGTGGGAAGGTGAGTAGGGGCACCCCGGACGCCTGGGTCCCCTGGGTGGGTGGGGGGGGTCCCCTGGGTGGGGGGGGGTCCCCCGGACACCTGGGTGCCTCCTTGCAAGGGCAGGGCCGTTGAACTGAGTAGGGGGGACCCAGGCGTCCAGGGCCCCCCATGTCCCCTGGAGAGGACCCAAGGCATCCGGGACCCCCCAGCTCCCCCAGAGAGAACCCAGGTGTCCGGGACCCCCATGGTCCCCTACGAGTGGACCCACATGTCCAGGACCCCCCATGTCCCCCAGAGAGGACCCAGGTGTCCAGGACCCCCCCATGTCCCCTAGAGAGGACCCAGGTGTCTGGGACCCCCATGGTCCCCTAGAGTGGACCCACGTGTCCAGGACCCCCCATGTCCCCCAGAGAGGACCCAGGTGTCCAGGACCCCCCCATGTCCCCCAGAGAGGACCCAGGCGTCCAGGACAGGACCCAGGCGTCTGGGACCACCATGACCCCCGGAGAGCACCCAGGTGTCCGGGGGAGGACCCAAGGCATCCGGGACCCCCCATGTCCCCTAGAGAGGACTCAGGTGTCCAGGACCCCCATGGTCCCCTAGAGTGGACCCACGTGTCCAGGGCCCCCCATGTCCCCCAGAGAGGACCCAGGCATCTGGGACCCCCCAGCTCCCCCGGAGAGGACCCAGGTGTCCAGGACAGGACCCAGGCATCTGGGACCCCCATGACCCCCGGAGAGCACCCAGGTGTCCAGGGGAGGACCCAAGGCATCCGGGACCCCCCCATGTCCCCTAGAGGGGACCCAGGCATCTGGGGGAGGACCCAAGGCATCCGGGACCCCCCAGCTCCCCCGGAGAAGACCCAGGCATCCGGGACCCCCATGGTCCCCTGGAGTGGACCCACGTGTCCAGGGCCCCCCAGCTCCCCCAGGGTGGACCCAGGCGTCTGGGACCCCCCAGCTCCCCCAGAGAGGACCCAGACGTCCGGGACAGGACCCAGGTGTCTGGGACCCCCATGTCACCCAGAGAGGACCCAAGGCATCCAGGACCCCCCAACTCCCCTGGAGAGGACCCAGCTGTCCGGGACCCCCATGGTCCCCTAGGGTGGACCCACATGTCCAGGGCCCCCCAAATCCCCCGGAGAGGACCCACGTGTCCAGGACCCCCCATGTCCCCCGGAGAGCACCCAGGTGTCCAGGGGAGGACCCAAGGCATCCGGGACCCCCCCATGTCCCCCAGGGTGCACCCAGGCGTGCGGGTGCCCCAGGGGACGCTGGTACCGCCTGGCTCCCGCCCGCCTTATCTGGGACCAGGCGGTGCTGGGAGAGCACCCAGGCGTCCGGGTCGCCCCCCCTCCCCCACCCCCTCCCCCAGGGCCTCCAGGGGTCCCAGGCACCCGGGAGGGTGTCCCCCCACCCCACCCCACCCATAAGGGACCCAGGCATCCGGGATGTGACCCCCCCCACCCACTCACCCATAGGGGACACAGGTGTCCAGGATGTGACCCCCCCCCCACCCATAAGGGACCCAGGTGTCTGGGATGTGACACCCCCGCCCCACCCACCCACCCATAGGGGACCCAGGTGTCCAAGAGGGTGCCCCCCCACCCATAAGGGACCCAGGCATCCAGGATGTGACCCCCCCACCCATAGGGGACCCAGGTGTCCGGGATGGGACCCCCCCACCCATAAGGGACCCAGGCATCTGGGAGGGTCCCCCCACCCACCCATAGGGGACCCAGGCATTCGGGAGGGTGTCCCCCACCCACCCATAAGGGACCCAGCTGTCTGGGATGTGACCCCCCCACCCATAAGGGACCCAGGCTTCCAGGATGGGACCCCACCCCCCACCCCCCCACCCATAGGGGACCCAGGCATCCGGGATGTGACCCCCACCCACGCCCCCACCCATAGGGGACCCAGGTGTCCAGGATGTGGCCCCCCCCACCCACCCCCCCACCCATAAGGGACCCAGGCGTCCGGGAGGGTCCCCCCCCACCCATAAGGGACCCAGGTGTCTGGGATGTGAGCCCCCCACCCACGCCCCCACCCATAGGGGACCCAGGCGTCTGGGATGTGACCCCCCCACCCATAGGGGACCCAGGTGTCCAGGATGTGGCCCCCCCCACCCACCCCCCCACCCATAGGGGACCCAGGCGTCCGGGAGGGTCCCCCCCCACCCATAAGGGACCCAGGCGTCCAGGATGGGACCCCCCCCACCCGCCTCCCCCACCCATAGGGGACCCAGGCGTCCAGGAGGGTGTCCCCCCCCCCCCCACCCAGAAGGGACCCAGGTGTCCAGGATGGGACCCCCCCCCCCCACCCACCCACACCCCCCCACCCCCCCCCCCACCCCCAGGGCACCCAGGCGTTGGGGGGGGCCCTCCCAGTAACGCCCCACTCAGGAATCCGCCGTGACTCACCCTCCCCTCCCCCACCCGGGCGCCTGGGTGCACTGTGAGCGTGGGGGGAGGGGGGGCACCCTTCCCCCCTCCCCCCCCTCCTCCGGCTGCCTGGGTGCTCAAGGACTGCCTCCCCCTCCCCCCCCCCCCCCCCCCCCAGGGGTCAAAGGTCAGAAGATGGCATGGGGCACCCTGGGGGTCCTGGTGCTGCTGGCAGGTACTGGGAGGACTGGGAGGAACTGGGGGGGGGAACTGAGGGGGACTGGGAGGGAATTGGGGGTAATTGGGGCAGAACTGGGGGAACTGGGAGGGAATTGGGAGGGGACTGGGAGTAACTGGGGGGAACTGGGAGGGAATTGGGAGGGAACTAGGGGGAATTGGGGGGAACTGGGAGGGAATTAGGAGGGAACTAGGGGGAATTGGGGGGGAACTAGGGGTAATTGGGGGGAACTGGGGGAACTGGGAGGGAATTGGGAGGGGACTGGGAGTAACTGGGGGGAACTGGGAGGGAATTGGGAGGGAACTAGGGGGAATTGGGGGGAACTGGGAGGGAATTGGGAGGGAACTAGGGGGAATTGGGGGGGAACTAGGGGTAATTGGGGGGAACTGGGGGAACTGGGAGGGAATTGGGAGGGGACTGGGAGTAACTGGGGGGAACTGGGAGGGAATTGAGAGGGAACTGGGGGTAATTGGGGGGAACTGGGAGGGAATTGGGGGGAACTGGGGAAAACTGGGGGAACTGGGAGGGAATTGAGAGGGAACTAGGGGTAATTGGGGGGAACTGGGGAAACTGGGAGGGAATTGGGAGGGAAGTGGGAGTAATTGGGGGGAACTGGGAGGGAGTTGGGAGGGAACTGGGGGTAATTGGGGGCAACTGGGAGGGAATTGGGGGGAACTGGGGAAAACTGGGAGGGAACTTGGGGAACTGGAGATACTGGGAGGGAACAGGGGGGAATTGGAGGGAACTGGGAGAAATTGGGACGGAACTGGGAGTAACTGACATGGAACTAGGGGAACTAGGGGTCATTATGGGGGAACTGGGGAGAACTGGGGGGAACTGGGAAAACTGGGAGGGAACTGTGGAGGAATTGGGGAAACTGGAATGGAACTGGGAGGGGTTGGGGGGCAACTGGGAGAGAACTGGGAGTAATTGGGGGGAACTGGGGGAACTGGGAGTAATTGGGGCAGAACTGGGGGGAACTGGGAGGGAACTGGGGAAACCGGGAGGGAAGTAGAGGAACTGGGTGGAATTGGGGTGGAATTGGGGGGAACTGGGAGTAAGTGGGGGGGAACTAGGAGGAAACTGGGAGGGAACTGGGAGGGAACTGGAGGAACTGGGTGGAATTGGGGTGGAATTGGGGGGCACTAGGAGTAAGTGGGGGCAACTGGGAGGAACTGGGGGGCACTGGGACAGTTAAGCCTCTCCAACTGGTTTTTGCCCCCCTCCCAGTTTTGTCCCCAGCGAGAGGGAACGTCCTCCCCTCCGGTGAGTGACTGGGACAAACTGGGACAAACTGGGACAAACTGGGAGGGGGAAGGGGCTGTACTGGGAATGGGAGGGGGTTGGACTGGGACAGAGGGGTCATACTGGGAGTGGTGGGGTCATACTGGGAGTGGGTGGGTCATACTGGGAGTGGGGGGGTCATTCTGGGAGTGGGGAGGAACCCTACTGGGAATGGGAGCGATTCATACTGGGAGTGAGGGGGTGTACTGGGAGTAGCGGGGGGTCATACTGGGAATGGGAGCGGGTGATACTGGGATATGGGGGGGGTCCATACTGGTGCCCCCCTGGGGGACCCAGGAGTCCGGGTCCCTCTGACTCCTCCTCCTCCCCACCCAGATGCCACCAGTCCCTTCCAGTATGGTGAGTGGGACGGGGGTGACAGGGGGGTCCCCAAGGGGTGACAGGGGCATCCCCGAGGTGGGGGTGACAGGAGGGTCCCCGAGGGGGGTGACAAGGGGGGTCCACGAGGTGGGGGTGGCAGATGGGTCCCCAAGGGGCTGACAGGGGAGTCCCCAAGGTGTGACAGGGATGTCCCAAGGGGGGTGACAGGGGGGTCCCCAAGGGGGTGACAGGGGCACCCCCGAGGTGGGGGTGACAGGGGGGTCCCCAAGGGGTGACAGGGGAGTCCCCAAGGGGGGTGACAAGGAGGGTCCCCGAGGTGGGGGTGACATGGTGGTCCCCAAGAGGGTGACAGGGGGGTCCCCGAGGGGGTGATGGGGATGTCCCCAAGGGGGTGACAGGTTGGTCCCCAAGGGTGGTGGCAGATGGGTCCCCAAGGGGGTGATGGGGGGGTCCCCAAGGTGGGCTTGAGGGGATGCCCCCAAAAAGGTGACAAGGTTGTCCCCAAGGGGGGTGGCAGGGGTGTCCCCAAAGCGGGGGTGACAGGGAGGTCCCCAAGGAGGTGACAGGGGGGTCCCCACTGTGCGTGTGTCCCCCTCCCCAGACTGGCACCGCCTGCGTGTGGCAGGGCTGGTGGTGGCCGCCGTCCTCTGTGTCATCGGCATCATCGTCCTCCTCAGTGAGTGTCACCAGGGGGGGTGACCCCATGTCACCGGGGGGGTGTCCCTGTGTCACCTGGAGGGTCCCCGTGTCACCTGGAGTGTCCCCATGTCACCTGGAGGGGCCCCATGTCACCTGGAGTGTCCCTGTGTCCCCAGCGGGTCCCTGTGTCACTTGGGGGGGGCGTCCCCATGTCACCGGGGTGGTCCTCAAGGAGTCCCCTGGGCTCGATGTCCCCTGGGGGGGTGACGTGTCCCCCCCAGCACCTGTCACCTCCTGTGTCCCCTGCCAGGTGGGAAGTGCAAGTGCCGGCGCAAAGCCAGGTGGGACACGAGGGGACATGGGGGGACATAGGCACATGGGGGGACGTGGGGACATGGGGGGACATGGGGGGACATGGGGGGACATGGGGACATTGGGGGACATGGGGGGACATGGGGACACTGGGGGACATGGGGACATTGGGGACATTGGGGACATGGGACATAGGGACATGGGGGGACATTGGGGGACATGGAGGACATGGGGGACATGCGGACATGGGGGGACATGGGGGGACATGGGGACACTGGGGGACATGGGGACATTGGGGACATTGGGGACATGGGACATAGGGACATGGGGGGACATTGGGGGACATGGAGGACATGGGGGACATGCGGACATTGGGGGACATGGGGGGACATGGGGACACTGGGGGACATGGGGACACTGGGGACATTGGGGACATGGGACATAGGGACATGGGGGGACATTGGGGGACATGGGGACATGGGGGGACATGGGGACATTGGGGAACATGGGGGGACATGGGGACATGGGGGGACATGGGGACATTGGGGAACATGGGGGGACATGGGGGGACATGGGGGGACATTGGGGGACATGGGGACATGGGGGGACATGGGGACATGGGAACATGGGAGGACAAGGGGGACACGGGGGGACATAGGGACACGGGGGGACATTGGGGACATGAGGGGACATGGAGGACATGGGGACATGGAGGACATGGGGGGACATGGGGACATGGGGGGACATGGGGACATTGGGGACATGGTAGGACATGGGGACACATGGGGGTCATGGAGGACATGGGGACACGGGACATGGGGGACATCGGGGTGTCACAACCCCCCTGACCCCTTCCACCCCCGCAGCCGCCACCGTCCCCCTCCGGAGATGTCCCACCTCGTCGGCCCCGGTAAGTCCCCTCCCTGCCCCACCCACCCCAGGGGACCCAGGCGTCTGGGTGGGGGGGCACCCAGGCGTCCAGGAGGGGACCCAGGCATCCGTGTGGGGGGGCACCCAGGTGTCTGGGTGGGGGGGCACCCAGGTGTCCAGGAGAGGACCCAGGTGTCTGGGTGGGGGGCACCCAGGCGTCTGGGTGGGGGGGCACCCAGGTGTCCAGGAGGGGACCCAGGTGTCTGGGTGGGGGGGCACCCAGGTGTCCAGGAGGGGACCCAGGTGTCTGGGGGGGGGGCACCCAGGCGTCTGGGTGGGGGGGCACCCAGGTGTCCAGGAGGGGACCCAGGTGTCTGGGTGGGGGGGCACCCAGGCGTCCGGGAGGGGACCCAGGCGTCTGGGTGGGGGGGCACCCAGGTGTCCAGGAGGGGACCCAGGTGTCTGGGTGGGGGGCACCCAGGCATCTGGGTGGGGGGGCACCCAGGTGTCCAGGAGGGGACCCAGGTGTCTGGGTGGGGGGCACCCAGGCGTCTGGGTGGGGGGGCACCCAGGTGTCCAGGAGGGCACCCAGGTGTCTGGGTGGGGGGGCACCCAGGTGTCCAGGAGGGCACCCAGGTGTCTGGGTGGGGGGCACCCAGGCGTCTGGGTGGGGGGGCACCCAGGTGTCCAGGAGGGGACCCAGGTGTCTGGGTGGGGGGGCACCCAGGTGTCCAGGAGGGGACCCAGGTGTCTGGGTGGGGGGGCACCCAGGCGTCCAGGAGGGGACCCAGGTGTCTGGGTGGGGGGGCACCCAGGTGTCCAGGAGGGGACCCAGGTGTCTGGGTGGGGGGGCACCCAGGCGTCCGGGAGGGGACCCAGGCGTCTGGGGGGGACGGGACACCCAGGCGTCTGGGTGGGGGGGCACCCAGGTGTCCAGGAGGGGACCCAGGCGTCTGGGTGGGGGGGCACCCAGGTGTCCAGGTGGCGGGAGGGACCCAGGCGTCTGGGTGGGGGGGCACCCAGGTGTCCAGGAGGGGACCCAGGTGTCTGGGTGGGGGGCACCCAGGCGTCTGGGTGGGGGGGCACCCAGGTGTCCAGGAGGGGACCCAGGTGTCTGGGTGGGGGGGCACCCACGTGTCTGGGCACCCGCTGACCCCTGTCTCTCCGCAGGAGCCGCCAGCACGTGCTGAGGTGTCCCCACGTGTCCCCCACCCCGGGGGGGACCCCGGCGTCCGGGTGACCCCAGTGACAGGAAGAGACGGGGAGCGGGTGGGGGAGGAGCGGGTTTATTTGGGGGTGAACCCCCCACCCCCCCCCCCAAAAATATCCAAGAAAAGGGGAAATTAATAAAAACAATGTTAAAAAAAGGTAAATTTGGTTAATTGGAGGGGAGAGGAGTGTCCCCTGCGGTGGCATCAGGGGGACAAGGAGGGGACAGAGGGATGAGGGGCCAGTGGTGGCACTGGGGATGAGGTTGGGTGGGTGGTGGCACCCAGAGGTGACAGGGTGGTATGGGGTTGGCGGTGGCCTTGGGGACATGGGGTAGGTGGTGGCACCAGAAGGTGAGAAGGTGACGTGGGGGCCAGTGGTGACATCGGGTTGACGGTGGCCTTGGGGACATCGGGTAGGTGGTGGCACCAGAAGGTGAGAAGGTGACGTGGGGGCCAGTGGTGACATCGGGTTGACGGTGGCCTTGGGGACATCGGGTAGGTGGTGGCACCAGAAGGTGAGAAGGTGACGTGGGGGCCAATGGTGACATCGGGTTGACGGTGGCCTTGGGGACATCGGGTAGATGGTGGCACCAGGAGTTGACAAGGTGTTGTGGGGGCCAATGGTGACATTTGGTTGACGGTGGCCTTGGGGACATCAGGTAGATGGTGGCACCAGAAGGTGAGAAGGTGACGTGGGGGCCAGTGGTGACATCGGGTTGACGGTGGCCTTGGGGACATCAGGTAGATGGTGGCACCAGAAGGTGAGAAGGTGACGTGGGGACCTATGGTGACATCGGGTTGATGGTGGCCTTGGGGACATCGGGTAGATGGTGGCACGAGAAGGTGAGAAGGTGACATGGGGGCCAGTGGAGACATTGGGGTTGGGGGTGCCATGAGGCTACTGGTGAAGCTGGGGACAATGTTGGCCAGATGGGGACACTGGGAGGGGACAAGGAGTGACGTGAGATGTTGGGGACAACGTGGTGGAGACGGTGACCCCAGCAGGGGACAAGGTGACATGGCAGCTGACATCCCCATGTCCACAGTGACATGGTGGCCAATGTCCCCATGTCCCTCAGGTGCCCAGGTCCACGGTGGCCGACAACCCATGTCCCTCAGGCATGGAGGTCCACAGTGATGTGGTGGCTGATGTCCCCAAGTCCCCAGGTGCCCACATCCATGGGGACAGGGTGACCAGGTCCCCAGGTCATCTACGGTGACACACTGGCCCGTGTCCCCATCTCCCTTTGGCACCCAGGTGCACGATGACCTCAGGCACCCAGGTCCATGGCGAGGTGACGTGACGGTTGATGTCTCCATGCCCCCGTGTCCCTCAGGTGCCACGTCCGTGGTGATGTGACAGCTGATGGCCGTGTCCCTCAGGCGCCCAGGTCCACAACGACCTACTGGGTTGACGTCCCCCATGTCCCAGGTCCATGATGAAGTGACAGTTGATGGCCCCATGTCCTTCAGGCCCCCAGGTCCACGATGACACCATGTCCCACAGGTGACAGCTCCACAATGACGTCACAACTGACGTCCCCCTTGATGATGGCATGGGTTGATGTCTCCATGTCCACGGTGATGTGGTGACCAATGGTCTCGTGTCCCCATGACCCTCAGGCGCCCAGGCCCGTGATGACACGATGTCCCCGCAGCCGTCAGGCACCCAGGTCTACGATGGCATGGTGGCTGATGTCCCCGTGTCCCTCAGACTCCCAGATCCACCGCAACATAGCGGTTGATGTCCCCACGTCCTTCAGGGACCCAGATCCACGCTGACGTGACGTCCCCGTGTCCTTCAAGCACCCAGGTCCGCAATGACATGGTGGTTGATGTCCCTATGTCCCTCAGGTGCCCAGCTCCATGATTAAGTGACAGTTGATGTTCCCGTGTCCTTCAGGCACCCAGGTCCATGGTGACATAGCGGTTGATGTCCCCGTGTCCCCGTGCCCTTCAGGGACACAGGTTCATGTTGACAAGATCCCTCCACGTCCCTCAGGTGCCCAGGTCCATGGTGATGTCCCCATGTCCTCCAGGTGCCCAGGTCCACGCTTACATGATGTCCCCATGTCCCTCAGGCATCCAGGTCCACAGTGACACGATGGCCGATGTCCCCACATCCCTCCGGGCACGAAGGTCCACAGTGACGTGACGCACGACGTCCCCACGTCCCTCAAGCACCCAGCTCCACAATGATGTGATGTTTGTTGTCCCATCAGCTCCCCAGTGACACGATGACCAATGTCCCCGTGTCCCTCAGGAGCTCAGCTCCAGGATGTTTGATGTCCCCATGTCCCCCTCAGGTGCCCAGATCCACAACGACATAATGGCCGACGTCCCCGTGTCCTTCAGGCACCCACCTCCACGCTGTGACGTTTGATGTCCCCACGTCCCCAGCTCCACGATGCCGTGACGCTTGATGTCCTCTCCCGGCCCTCAAGTCCCTCAGCCGCCGCACCGTGACGCTTGCCCGTCCCTCAAGACCCCAAATCAACGGTGACGTGCCGGTAGATCTGGGTGGCCCCCTTGAAACTGGAAGCCACCAAAAAGTGACGGTGACCCAGGGAGAGGGGGGCGAAGGCACGGGGCGTGGGGGTCAACAGCTCCTGGGTGGGCTCCAGGTGTCCACCGGGACCGAGGCGGTAGACGCGGCTGGGAGCGTAGTCATTGCCCAAGATCACGTAACGTTGTCCGGCCAACGCCAACGGTTGGAAGACCAAGGAGCCGCGCGCCGGCACCTGCTGCACCTCCCGGAACATGGAGCCCTCCCAACGCATCACCTGGACATGGAGAAGCATGGGAAGGGTTGGGTTGGGTGGTGGGCAACACGGGAAGGCAAAGGTTGGGTGGTGGGCATCATGGGGAAGGTTAGGTTGGGTGGTGGGCATCTTGAGAAGGTTTGGTTGGGCTGCGATCGTCACGGGAAGGGTTGGGTTGGGTTGGGTTGGGTGGTGGGCATCTTGAGAAGGTTTGGTTGGGCTGCGATCGTCATGGAAAGGGTTGGGTTGGGTTGGGTTGGGTTGGGTGGTGGGCATCTTGAGAAGGTTTGGTTGGGCTGCGATCATCATGGGAAGGGTTGGGTTGGGTTGGGTGGTGGGCATCTTGAGAAGGTTTGGTTGGGCTGCGATCATCATGGGAAGGGTTGGGTTAGGTTGGGTTGGGTTGGGTTGGGTTGGGTTGGGTTGGGTTGGGTTGGGTGGTGGGCATCTTGAGAAGGTTTGGTTGGGCTGCGATCATCATGGGAAGGGTTGGGTTGGGTTGGGTTGGGTTGGGTTGGGTTGGGTGGTGGGCATCTTGAGAAGGTTTGGATGGGCTGCGATCATCATGGGAAGGGTTGGGTTGGGTGGTGGGCAGCACGGGGGCCTACCAAGAGCATCATGGGAAGGGTTCACATGGGCATCGTAAACAAGTGACGGAGATGGACCCCCATGGACACGATAGAGATGAAGCCCCAGGGATACGTGATGGAGATGGACACCCATGGACAAATGACCTCCATGGCCATGTAACGGGGACAGACCACCATGGACACGTGACGGTGACAGGCCCCAACGGACAGGTGATGACCTCCATGGACCCACGATGCTGGTGGCCCCCCATGAACACGTGATGGTGACAGACCCCAATGGACATGTGATGACCTTCATGGACCCACGATGCTGGTGGCCCCCCATGAACATGTGATGGTGACAGACCCCAATGGACATGTGATGGTCATGGACCCCCACAGACCCATGAAGTTGGTGGCCCCCCATGAACACGTGACGGTGACAGACCCCAACGGACATGTGATGACCTCCATGGACCCACGATGCTGGTGGCCCCCCATGAACACGTGACGGTGACAGACCCCAATGGACATGTGATGGTCATGGACCCCCACAGACCCACGATGCTGGTGGCCCCCCATGAACACGTGATGGTGATAGACCTCAAAGGACATGTGATGACCTCCGTGGACCCCTGATGCTGGTGGCCCACCCATGAACGCGTGATGACGCTAGGCGTGCCCCGCCCAGCCCCGCCCTCACCTTGGCGTCTCCCAGGAAGCGGGTCAGGCAGAGGAAGACGTGGCCTCGCAGACGGAAGTGCTTCGCGGCGTAGACGTCGGGCAC
This sequence comes from Sarcoramphus papa, assembly GCA_037962945.1. Taxonomy (NCBI): domain Eukaryota; kingdom Metazoa; phylum Chordata; class Aves; order Accipitriformes; family Cathartidae; genus Sarcoramphus; species Sarcoramphus papa. The sequence continues at coordinate 2,687,619 of CM075616.1, read as the reverse complement.
ATGGGGGATGTCGGTGTGGGGGGCGAAGGCCGCCCCGCTCCACCGGTAGACCAGGGGTCTTCGCGTGCCGCTGCAGACCACCAAGGCCGGTCGGCCCCCCAATTCCAGGAACTCCAGGTGGGTGTCACGGTGCCACGGCCGGAGGGCTTGGTGGGGGTAGAAGCCCCGTCCCCCCCAACGGAAGAGGGTGCTGGTACCCCCCTTGGAGCTATCGGCCACCCCAAGGTACCAATGACCTCCAAGACGGGCGCTGGCCACCGCGTGAGGACGTCGTAACCGACCGCTCCCCAACGCCTGCAGCCGGACGAAACGGCTGCCGGGGCCGCCAGCCCGGCGCCAAACGGCCGAGCCGCCACCGAGTTGGGCCACCACCACCACCAACGCCCCGCCCAGCTGGAGGGGGTGGCAGGCCACCGGTGAGGAACCTGCGGGGAGAAGGACGTGGGTGACGTTAGGAAGGGGGTGGGAGGAGAAGACCACGGGGAGGGGGATGGTGGGGACAGGGGGATGGAGACAAGGCGATGGGGACGTTGGGGTTGGGGTGACGGCAATGACCCCATGGGGACATCGGGGACGTTGGGGTGACGGTGATGACCCCATGGGGACATCAGGGACATTGGGGTTGGGGTGATGGCGATGACCCCATGGGGACATCAGGGACGTTGGGGTGAAGGCGACAACCTCATGGGGACATCAGGGACATTGGGGTTGGGGTGATGGTGACATCCCCATGGGGACATGAGGGACTTTGGGGTTGGGGTGACGGCGATGACCCCATGGGGACATCGGGGATGTTGGGGTGATGGTGACAACCCCATGGGGACATCGGGGACGTTGGGGTTGGGGTGACAGTGATGACTCCATGGGGACATCGGGGACGTTGGGGTTGGGGTGATGACCCCATGGGGACATCGGGGACGCTGGGGTTGGGGTGATGGCGATGACCCCATGGGGACATCGGGGATGTTGGGGTGATGGTGACAACCCCATGGGGACATCGGGGACGTTGGGGTTGGGGTGACAGTGATGACTCCATGGGGACATTGGGGACGTTGGGGTGACGGTGATGACCCCATGGGGACATCGGGGACGTTGGGGTGATGGTGACAACCCCATGGGGACATCGGGGACGTTGGGGTTGGGGTGACGGTGATGACCCCATGGGGACATCAGGGACATTGGGGTGACGGCGACGACCCCACGGGGACATCGGGGACGTTGGGGTGACGGCAACGACCCCATGGGGACATCAGGGACGTTGGGGTGATGGCGACGACCCCATGGGGACACTGGGGAGATTTTCGGGTTGACGCCGTAGACCCACGAGGACATTTTGGGGTCCCCCTCGTTCATTTTTGGGGGCGGCGGGCTGGGTTTTGGGGTCCCCGGGGACATTTCCGAACTCCTCTAGGACATTTTGGGGGGTCCTTCAGGTCATTTTGGGGGTTCCTCCCAACATTTTTGCCCCCCCCCAAACCATTCTTGGTGTCCCTCCCAGGGCATTTCTGAAGGTCCTCAGAACATTCTTGGTGTCCTCCAGGCCATTTTGGAGGTCCTCCCAGGTCATTTATGAGGTCCCTTCGGCCAATCTTGGGGTCCCCCAAGCTATTTTTGGGGGCGTTAGCGTGGGTTTTGGTGTCCCCGGGGTATATTTGGAAGACCTCAAGAACGTTTTTGAGGTTCCTCAAATCATTTTGACCCCTCAGGTCATTCTTGGGGTACCCCAGGCCATTTTGGGGGGTCTCTCAGGTCATTTTTGAGGTTCCTCAGACCATTCCCTCCCACCTCCGGCCATTTTTGGGGGTGCCCCGTGCCATTTTTGGTGACTTCCAATGGATTTATGAGGTTCTTCAGACCATTCATCCTCTCCGGCCATTTTTTTTTGGCTTCTCCAGGCCGTTCTTGGGGTCCCTCAGGCCACATTTGGGGTGCCCCAACAATATTCGGTGTCTTATCAGGGGTTTTTGGGGTCCCCAAGGGCATTTTTGAGGACCTCCAGGCCATTCTTGAGGTTCCTCAGACCTTTTTTTGGTGTCCTCCAGACCATTTTTGGGGTGATAGCGCAGGTTTTGAGTCCCCAAGGGCATTTTTGAGGACCTCCAGGCTATTTTTGAGGTTCCTCAGCCCATTTTGGGGGTCCTCCAGGCCTTTTTTTGGGACCCCTTGGTCGTTTTTGAGGTCATTCAGATCATTTTTGGGGTCCCCCAGGCTATTTTTGGAGTGTTAGCATGGGTTTTGGGGTCCACCAGGGCGGTTTTTGGTGTTGTTCGTGCCATTTTTGAGGTTCCTCAGCCCATTTTTGGGGTCCTTCAGCCCATTTTTGAGGTCCTTCAGCCCATTTTTGAGGTTCCTCAGCCCATTTTTGAGGTCCTTCAGCCCATTTTTGAGGTTCCTCAGCCCGTTTTTGAGGTCCTTCAACCTGTTTTTGAGGTTCCTCAGACCATTTTTGAGGTCCTTCAGCCCATTTTTGAGGTTCCTCAGCCCATTTTTGAGGTCCTTCAACCTGTTTTTGAGGTTCCTCAGCCCATTTTTAAGGCCCTTCAGCCCATTTTTGAGGTTCCTCAGCCCATTTTTGAGGTCCTTCAGCCCATTTTTGAAGTTCCTCAGCCCATTTTTGGGGTCCTTCAGCCCATTTTTGAGGTCCTTCAGCCCATTTTTGAGGTTCCTCAGACCATTTTTGGGGTCCTTCAGCCCATTTTTGAGGTCCTTCAGCCCATTTTTGAGGTTCCCCAGCCCATTTTTGAGGTCCTTCAGCCCATTTTTTAAGTTCCTCAGCCCGTTTTTGAGGTCCTTCAGCCCATTTTTGAGGTTCCTCAGCCCATTTTTGAGGTACTTCAACCCATTTTTGAGGTTCCTCAGCCCATTTTTGAGGTTCCTCAGACCATTTTTGGGGTCCTTCAGCCCATTTTTGAGGTCTTTCAACCCATTTTTGAGGTTTCTCAGCCCATTTTTGAGGTCTTTCAACCCATTTTTGAGGTTCCTCAGCCCATTTTTTGGGTCCTTCAACCCATTTTTGAGGTTCCTCAGCCCATTTTTGGGGTCCTTCAACCATTTTTGAGGTTCCTCAGCCCATTTTTGAGGTCTTTCAGCCCATTTTTGGACCCCTCCCTGACCATTTTTGGAGTCCTTTCCAGATTTTTTGGGGGGGGGGGGGGGGGTTCCTCCTTACCAGGATGGGTTTTGGGGTGCCGGGACTCACCGTTGATGATGGTGGGGGCCCGGAAGCGCCCAGCCAACTGGTCCCACTCTAGGAGGGCGCAGGCACCGGCGAAGGGCTGGGCCAGGGCCACCCCTGGGTGCCCCCCCAGGGCGAAGGGCTCGGCCGCCAGCGAGGAGAAGGGCAGCGACTGGAAGGGTCGCAGCTCTGCGGGGACCCCCGCCCCCCAAAATCCCATCAGTTCCCGGATGCCGGGGTCCCCACCCAGTCATCCCCCTCCCCCCCAACCCCTCCCCCACACAGGCACACCCCTGGGGCAGGGGACCTAGGCACCCGGGATGGGGGGCACCCAGGCACCCGGGATGGGGGGCACCCAGGTATCCGGGATGGGGGGGACCCAGGTGTCTGGGATGGGGGGCACCCAGGCATCTGGGATGGGGGGGACCCAGGTGTCCAGGATGGGGGGGACCCAGGCGTTCAGGGTGGGGGGACCCAGGTGTCCGGGATGGGGGCACCCAGTTGTCCAGGATGGGGGGGACCCAGGTGTCCGGGATGGGGGGACCCAGGCACCCGGGATGGGGGGGACCCAGGCTTTCAGGATGGGGGGGACCCAGGCACCCGGGATAGGGGGGACCCAGGTGTCCGGGTTGGGGGGACCCAGGCACCCGGGATGGGGGGGACCCAGGCATCCGGGCCGTACCGGAGACGAGGCAGTGGAAGTCCTGGGGCTGGAGCTGGGCCAGGGGGGTGCCCTGATGGTGGGGGGGTCCCCGGCAGCGCCCCGATTCGGCGGGGGGGGTGGCGCTGCCCAGCCAGCTCACCAGCCAGCGCAGGCGGCAGTCGCACTGGAAGGGGTTCCCCCGCAGGTCCCTGTCCCCCGTCCCCCCCCCCCCCCGCCCGTCCCCTCAGCCGGGTGCCTGGGTCCCCCCAGGACCCTCACGTGCCCCCACCCCACCACGTCCCCCCATGTCCCCCATGTCTCCCCATGTTCCCCATGTCCCATGTCCCCCCATGTCCCCATGTCCCCGCGTCCCCCCCATGTCCCATGTCCCCAAGTCCCCCCATGTCCCCCATGTCCCCACGTCCCCGCCATGTCTCCCGTGTCCCCATGTCCCCCATGTCCCCATGTTCCCATGTCCCCAAGTCCCCCCATGTCCCATGTCCCCCATGTCCCCCCATGTCCCCCATGTGTCCCCATGTCCCCCATGTCCCATGTCCCCCATGTGTCCCCATGTCCCCCCCATGTCCCCCATGTCCCCATGTCCCATGTCCCTGCCACGTCCCCCATGTCCCCCATGTGTCCCCCATGTCCCCCCATGTCCCCCATGTCCCATGTCCCCCCATGTGTCCCCCATGTCCCCCATGTCCCCCCCACGTCCCCCATGTCCCCCCCATGTCCCCCATGTCCCCCATGTCCTCCCATGTCCCCCATGTCCCCCATGTCCTCCCATGTCCCCCCATGTCCCCCATGTCCCCATGTCCCCCCACGTCCCCCACGTCCCCCATGTCCCCATGTCCCCCATGTCCCATGTCCCCCATGCCCCCCCATGTCCCCAAGCCCCCTCATCCCCTACGTCCCCACATCCCCATGCCCCTCGTGTCCCCCAACATCCCCCCCCGTGCCCCCATGTCCGTGTGTGTCCCCCCCGATGTCCCCATGTCCCCCATGTCCCCCATGTCCCCATGTCCCCATGTCCCCATGTCCCCATGTCACCCACAGCTGGGTCAGCGTCTCCAGCCCCTGGAAGAGGCCCCGGGGCAGCGTCTCCAGGCGGTTGTTGGCCAGGCTCCTGCGGTGACACGGGGACAGGGGACATGGGGACATGGGGACACCCGGACACAGGCTGTCACCGGTGTCCCCAGGGGTGTCCCCAGCATCTTCCCAGTGTCCCCAGCTGTCCCCAGTGAGCCCAAGGTGTCCCAAAGGTGTCCCTTAGTGTTGCCAGTGTCACCAGGGTGTCCCTAGGGGTGTCCCCAGGGTGTCCCCGGTGTCCCCAGGGTGTCCCCACGGTGTCCCCGGTGTCCCCAGAGGCATCCCCAGTGTCCCAAATGTGTCCCAGGGGTGTCCCTGGGCTGTTCCCAGTGTCCCCAGTGGGACAAGGTGTCCCTAAGGGTGTCCCCAGGGGCATCCCCCATGTACCAGTGTGTCCCAGTGTCTCCCAGGGGTGTCCCCAGAGGCATCCCCAATGTCCCCAGGGTGTCCCCAGGGTGTCCCTAAGGGCATCTCCAGTGTCCCCAGTGTGTCCCAGTGTGTCCCCAGTATGTCCCAGGGGTGTCCCCAGGGTGTCCCCAGTGTCCCCAAGGGCATTCCCCATGTCCCAGTGTGTCCCCGTGTCTCCCAGGGCTGTCCCCAGTGTCCCCAGAGGCATCCCCAATGTCCCCAGGGTGTCCCCGAGGGCACCTCCAGTGTCCCCAGTGTCCCCAGTGTGTCCCAGTGTGTCCCCAGTGTGTCCCAGTATGTCCCCGGGGTGTCCCCGGGGTGTCCCCCGTATCCCCAAGGGCATCCCCCGTGTCCCAGTGTGTCCCCGCGTCTCCCAGGGGTGTCCCCGGTGTCCCCAGAGGCATCTCCAGTGTCCCCAGTGTGTCCCAGTGTGTCCCAGTATGTCCCAGTGTGTCCCAGTCTGTCCCCGGGGTGTCCCCACGTCACTCACAGGTAGAGCAGCCCCCGCAGCCCCCGCAGCGCCGTGGGGGCGATCGTCCCCACCTCGTTGTCCTCAATGAACCTGGGGACACCAGCACCGCTGGCACCCCCAGTGTCCCCCCAGTACATCCCAGTCCCTCCCCAGTTTCCCCCCCAGTACTTCCCATGCCTTCCCCAGTCTCCCTGCTGTCTCCCAGTATAACCCGGTGCCCGCTGGTGTCCCTCTCAGTGCCTTCCAGTAAACCCCAGTGGCTCCCAGTGCCTCCCAGTACACCCCAGTGTCCCCTCCAATCGCTCCCTAGTGCCTCCCAGCCCCCCACCAGTGCCTCCCAGTACATCCCAGTACCCCCCAGTGCCTCCCAGTACAGCCCAGTGTCCCCCAGTGTCCCTCCCCAGTGCCTCCCAGTCCCCTCCCAGTGCCTCCCAATACAGCCCAGTGCTGCCCAGTGCCTCCCAGTGCCCCACAGTGCCTCCCCAGTGCCCTGCCACCCAGTCCCCTCCCAGTGCCCGCCCAGTCTCCCCGCAGTGCCTCCCTAGTGCCTCCAGTGCCTCCAGTCCCCTCCAGGTGCCCCCCAGTGCCCCTCCAGTCCCTCCCCAGTGCCGCCCAGTCCCCTCCCAATACAGCCCAGTGCCTCCCAGTGCCTACCCAGTCCCTCCCCAGTGCCCTCCCACTACAGACCAGTGCCCTCCCCAGTCCCTCCCAGTGCCCCCAGTGCCTCTCAGTCCCCTCCCAGTGCCTCCCAATACAGCCCCAGTGCCTCCCAGTGCCTACCCAGTCCCTCCCCAGTGCCTCCCACTACAGACCAGTGCCCTCCCCAGTCCCTCCCAGTGCCCTCCGTGCTTCTCAGTCCCCTCCCAGTGCCTCCCAATACAGCCCAGTGCCTCCCAGTGCCCACCCAGTCCCTCCCAGTGCCTCCCACTACAGCCCAGTGCCCTCCCCAGTCCCTCCCAGTGCCTCCAGTGCCTCTCAGTCCCCTCCCAGTCCTTCCCAGTACTACTCACAAGTACTCCAGTAGCACCAGCCCGGCAAAGGCCCGTCCCCGATGGTCCCCAGGCGCCCAGCAGTGACCAACCTGTGGGGACACCCCGCTGCCACCCCTGGGGACACGGGGACACCGCAGGGATGCCCTGGGGACACCCCACTGCCACCCCCAGGGACATGGGGACACCGCAGGACACCCTGGAGACTCTGGGGGGACTTTGGGGACCCTTCAGGGACCTTGGGGACCTCCTGGGGACCTCGGGGACACCTTGCTGCACTCCCAGGGCCACCCCAGGGACACTCAGCAGACCTTGGGGACACTTTGGGGTCCTTGGGGACACTTTGGGGACCTTGGGGACAAGCTGAAGAGCTTAGGGACACCCTGGGGACACCACAGGGACTGTGGGGACACCCTGAGGGACAACTTGAGGGCCCTGGGGGCCACCCTGAAGATGTTGGGGCCACCCTTGGGGACCTCAGGGCCACCCTGGGGACCTTGGGGAGAGTGCGGGGACCTTGGGGACACCATGAGGGCCTTAAGATCACCCCTGGGGACACGCTGGGGACCTTGGGAACACTGCAGGGACCTTGGGGACACCTTGGAGACCTCAAGGCCACCCTGGGGACCTTGGGGACACCCTTGGAGATACTGCAGGGACCTTGGGGACACCCTGAGAAGACCACGGGGCCCTTGGGGACATCCTCGGGGACCTCAAGGACACTGCAAGGACCATGAGAGCACCCTGGGGCCACGCTGGGGACCTTGGGGACACCCTAGGGACCTTGGGGACACCTTATGGGCCACCCTTCAGGAGCCTGAGAACATCACGGGGACCTTGGAGCCACCTTGGGGACCTTAAGGACATCCTCGGAGCCACCTTGGGGGCCTTGGGGACACCTTGGTGGCCTTGGGGACACCATGGGGGCTTTGGGGACACCATGGGGACATAGCGTGGGTCTTGGGGACACCGTGAGGACCTCGGGGACATGTTGGGGATGGCGCGGGAACCTTGGGGACACCATGGGGACCTCAAGGACACATTGGGGACACATTGGGGACGGCACGGAGAGCTTGGGGACACCATGGGGACACCGTGGGGACGTTGGGGACATGTTGGGGATGGCATGGGGACCTGGGGGACAACCATGGGGACCTCGAGAACACATTGGGGACACGTTGGGGATGGCACAGAGAGCTTGGGGACACCATGGGGACACCGTGGGGACGTTGGGGACATGTTGGGGATGGCATGGGGACCTGGGGGACACCATGGGGGACCTCGAGAACACATTGGGGACACGTTTGGGGATGGCACAGAGAGCTTGGGGGACACCATGGGGACACCATGGGGACCCTGGGGACACATTGGGGATGGCATGGGGACCTTGGGGACACCATGGGGACCTCGAGAACATGTTGGGGACACATTGGAGATGGCACGGAGAGCTTGGGGACACCACGGGACACCATGGGACCCTGGGGACACATTGGGGATGGCATGGGGACCTTGGGGACACCATGGGGACACTGAGGGGACCCTTGGGGACACGTTGGGGACATGCTGGGGACACGTTGGGGACAGCCCGGGGACCTTACAGCAGCTGCAGGGCCGGGGTGTCACGGAAGCTGCCCTCGCCCAGGACATCGATGTGCCACCGCACCAGGGACCTGCACAAACGGGGCCAAACTGGGCCAAACTGGGCCAAACTGGGGGAAACGGGCGTCAAACTGGGCTAAACTGGGACGAGAGAGTCCTGAGCTGGGCTAAACTGGGAGAAAGCAGGACCAAACTGGGCTAAGCTGGGGAAACTGGACCAAGCCAGGACTAAACTGGGCCAAACTGGGGGAAACAGGTGTCAAAACTGGGTTAAACTGGGACGAAAGAGTCCTGAGCTGGGCTAAACTGGGAGAAAAGCAGGACCAAACTGGGCTAAGCTGGGGGAAACTGGACAAACCATGACCAAACTGGGCCAAACCAGTCCTGAACTGGGCTAAACTGGGGGAAAACAGGACTAAATTGGACCAAACGGGGCCAAAGCAGTGACAGACAGCCAAACCAGTCTTGAACTGGGCTAAACTGGGAGAAACCAGGGCTAAACTGGGGGAAACCAGGACCAAACTGGGACAAGCCGGTCCCTGAACTGGGTTAAACTGGGCCAAACCAGGGCCAAACTGGGTAAACAAGTCCTGAACTAGGACAAACTGGGAGAAACCAGGGCTAAACTGGGCTAAACTGGACCAAACTGGGCTAAACCTGGACCAAACCAGGACTAAACTGAGCCAATCC
>CM075616.1:2518910-2678351 GCA_037962945.1 Sarcoramphus papa | reverse complement strand
GCCTATGAGGCCACGCCCCTGAAACCATGCTTCCCTCTTAAGCCCCGCCCGCGCCTAAGCCCCGCCCCTCCCAAGCCCCGCCTCCTTTCACCCACGCCCCCCCCCTCCTCCAGACCCTCTCCCCCCCCACCACCCCCCTGCCCCCCCCATGGCCGCGCCCTCTTTTAACCCCGCCCCTTTTACCCCGCCCCCCTTTTGACCCCGCCCTCTCTGCCTCCGCCCCCTTTTTACCCCCTCTGGCCCCGCCCCCTCAGACTACCCCGCCCTGCGGCGGTGGGGGCTGGTGGTGGCGGCCGCCCTCTTCGTCACCGGCATCGGCGTCATCGCCTGTGAGTGACACCCCAGCCCCACCCCCACCCTTTGGGTCCCCTTTGGGTGGGGGTGGGGGGGTCCCGCATGCCGGGGTCCCCCCCCCGAGCGCCGGGGTCCCCCCATTTCTCTCCCCCCCCCCCCCCCAGGTGGGAAGCTGGGGAAATCCCCGCGGTGCCGGGGCCGGAAGAGGAAGAAGTGAGAGACCACCCCTCCCCCCCCGCCCCGAAAAGACCCCGCCCCCCCCTTGAGGACCCGCCCCCCCTTGGGACACACCCTCCTTGGGACACGCCCCCTGGATCAATCTTGGGGACCCCCCTTTTAAAGGGACCCCCCCCAGCCCTCCATTTGTGGTCACCCCCCCCCCCCGCCCCCCGTGGGGACCCCCCCCGAAAAGACCCCGCCCACCCTTTGAGGACCCGCCCCCCCTTGGGACACACCCCCCTTGGGACACGCCCCCTGGATCAATCTTGGGGGACCCCCTTTTAAAGGGACACCCCCCCCCCAATTGGGGTCCCCCTCCCCCATAGCGGACCCCCCCCCCCCCCGCCCCAAATCCCCCCTGGGCCCCCCCACCCCAAGGACACCCCCCTTGAAGCCCCGCCCCTTGAAGCCCCGCCCCATTGGAGCCCCAACCCTTGGGTCCCTGCCCCCTTCCCCCTCCCAAGGACCCCTCCCCCCCTCCCTCCCATAGAGCCCCGCCCCTGCCCCTGCCCCTCCCCCACAGAGCCCCTCCCCCACCCCCCAGGGGACCCCACGTGACCCGCCCCTCCCCCCCCCCCGCAGCGCCTACGACATCGCCCAGCTCTGAGGCCGCCGCCCCTCCCCCCACCCTGGAGAGGAAGGGGGCGTGGTGAGGAGAGGGAGCCCCGCCCCCCTCCCCAGGATCCGCCCACCTCGACCGCTCCTGGCTCCGCCCCTCCCCCCGCGCTGGACGCTCCGCCCCCTTTTCATTAAACGACCCCTCCCCTGCATGGCTGTGATGTCACCAGGGGGAGGAGCCAATGGTGTCAGTGCTGTGTGCTGATTGGCTGGCTTGGGAAGGAAGGGGGCGGGGCTGGGTACCGGGGAGGGCACTGATTGGTCAGTGAGTGGTGGTGGGTGTGGCCAAAAGGGAGGGAGGCTGCTGATTGGCCAGTGGGACCCTCCCCCTGAGCTCAGCCAATAGGATGATGTCGATGGGGGTGGAGCCCTGCTTGGCCCCGCCCACCCAAGCAGACCCAGAGGCGTCGGCGCGGCGTGGCCTTTATTGAGGGGCGGAGCCGGAGGGCGTGGCCTCGCTAAGCCCCGCCCCCGCGCCGGGCAGGGCCGTCTGGTAGATCACCACGGGCTGGCGGAGGGGAGAGGGCGGGGTCAGCGGCGGGGGGGCGGACCCAGGCGTCCGGGCCCCGCCCCCTCCCCCCTATAGGGGACCCAGGCGCCCGGGCCCCGCCCCCACTCACCGGCCCCCCGCGCGAAGCCCCGCCCCTGGCGGCCGCCACCGCCCCCGTCACCGCCAGCGCCGCCCCCGCCGCCGCCGACGTCATCAACAGCGCCTGCACGCCAAGCACCGCCTCCTGCGCCGGCAGAGGGAATGGGGGGGCGTGGCCCGTGGCGCCCCGCCCACCGCGCGTACCCCCGCCCCACCGCCCGCCCGCTTCTCCCGCAGCGCCCCCTGCCGGCGGGAGGAGGTACCACAGCCCCGTGGCGCCCCATAGCTGCCCCATAGCTGCCCCATAACCCCCATAGCCGCCCCATAACCCCCATAGCCGCCCCATAACCCCCATAGCTGCCCCATAGCTGCCCCATAACCCCCCATAGCCGCCCCATAACCCCCATAGCCGCCCCATAACCCCCATAGCTGCCCCATAACCCCCCATAGCCGCCCCATAACCCCCATAGCTGCCCCATAACCCCCATAGCCGCCCCATAACCCCCATAGCTGCCCCATAGCTCCTTAGCCACCCCATAGCCCCATAGTTGTCCCACAGCCACCCCATAGCCACCCCATAATGCCCCGTAGCCTCCCTGTTAGCCACCCCATAAGCCCCATAGCCCCCCACAGCTGCCCCATAGCTGCCCCATAACCCCCATGGCTCCCAGCTGCCCCATAGCCCCCCCATAGTTGCCCCATAGCCCCCCATAGCTGCCCCATAGCATCCCATAGCTCCGTAGCCACCCCATAGCCACCCCATAATGCCCCATAGCCACCCCATAGCTGCCCCATAGCCCCCCATAGCCCCTAGCTGCCCCATAGCCCGCCATAGTTGCCCCATAGCTGCCCAATAGCTCCGTAGCCACCCCATAACCCCACAGCTGCCCCATAGCCCCCCCATAGCTTCCCCATTAGCCACCCCATAGCCCCATAGCCCCCCCCATAGCTGCCCCATAGCCATCCCATAGCCCCAGAGCCACCCCATAGCCACCCCATAGCCCCCCCATAGCTGCCCCACAGCCACCCCACAGCCCCATAGCCACCCCACAGCGCCCCATAGCACCCCTAGAGCCCCTTACCTGCTCCACAGCCCCTTGGCTGCCCCATAGCCGCCCCATAGCCCCAGAGCCACCCCATAGCCACCCCATAGCCCCATAGCCGCCCCATAGCCGCCCCACAATGCCCCATAGGCGCCCCGTAGCACCCCATACCTGGGCGGCGGGCCCCATGTGATGGCAGGTGGGGCAGCCGTGGGGCAGGAGCAGCGCCTGCAGCCCCAGCTCCAGGAAGGAGAAGATGGCGCCCAGCACCCCCAGCGCCAGCCCCGCCCGCGCCTGCGCCACCGGGCACCGCGTCACCCCGTGACGTCACCCGGGTCACCACCCGTGTCACCCCGTGTCACCCCCTGACAGCACCCGGGTCACCCCCCGTCACCCCACCCGTGTCGCCCCATGTCACCCCCGATGTCACCTGTGTCACCCGCTGTGTCACCCTATGTCACCCCCTGTGTCACCCCATGTCACCCACTGTGTCACCCCACCCGTGTCACCCCACGTCACCTCCGACATCACCCGGGTCACCCCCCATGTCACCCGTGTCACCCACTGTGTCACCCCCCGTGTCACCCGTGTCACCTGCTGTGTCACCCCATGTCACCCCCCGTGTCACCCCTTGTGTCACCCCCCCGATGTCACCCATGTGACCCCCCCGGGTCACCCCATGTCACCCCCCCATGTCACCCCATGTCACCCCTGATGTCACCTGTGTCACCCACTGTGTGACCCCGTGTCACCCCCCCGTGTCACCCCATGTCACCCCCCTGTGTCACCCCATGTCACCCCCCCAATGTCACCCACGTGTCACCCCATGTTACCCCCATGTCACCCCATGTGACCTCCCATGTGACCCCCGTGTCACCCCATGTCACCCCCCTGTGTCACCCCATGTCACCCCCCAATGTCACCCACGTGTCACCCCGTGTTACCCCATGTCACCCCATGTGACCTCCCATGTGACCCCCATGTCACCCCATGTCACCCCCAATGTCACCCATGTCACCCCCGTGTCATCCCGTCACCCCGATGTCACCCATGTCACCCCCGTGTCACCCCCATGTCACCCTGTGTCACCTCCGTGTCACCCCCATGTCACCCCCATGTCACCCCGTGTCACCCCGTGTCACCCCATGTCACCCCGTGTCACCCCCCATGTCACCCCTGTGTCACCCCATGTCACCCCCGATGTCACCCCCGTGTCACCCTCATGTCGTCCCCATGCCACCCCCCTCCACGGCACCCCCCAAGTCACCAGCCTCTGCCCCACGGCGTGCCCCACACGTGTCCCCCTCGCCCCCCAAGTGCCCCCCCCGGCTGCTCACCCGCCCCACGGAGGGTCTCTGCGCCACCGCCACCAGCACCGCCCCCGACACCATCAACTGGGGCGGGGGGGGGGGGCAGATGTGGGTCACAGGCTGCCCCATAAGTGCCCCTGCCCCATAAGTGCCTCCCCACCCTATAAGTGCCCCAGAAGTGGCCCCCATCCCATAGGTGCCCACCCTGCCCCACAAGTTCCCCCCCACCCCATAAGTGTCCCCCCAAGTGCTCCCCTGCCCCATAACCACCCACCCTGCCCCATAAGTGCCCCCGCCACCCCATAACTGTCCCCCTGCCCCATAAGTGCCCCCGTCCGCACCACCACCCCCTGCCCCATAACTACTCGCCTGCCCCACAAGTTCCCCCCCCACCCCGTAAGTGCCCCCCCAAGTGCTCCCCTGCCCCATAACCACCCCCCCGCCCCATAAGTGCCCCCACCACCCCATAACTGCCCCCCCGCCCCATAAGTGCCCCCCTCCCCACCACCACCCCTTGCCTCATAACTACTCCCCTGCCCCACAAGTTCCCCCCCACCCCGTAACTGCCCCCCCCAAGTGCCCCCCGCCCCATAACCACCCCCCCTGCCCCATAAGTGCCCCCCTGCCCCATAAGTGCCCCCTCACCAGGGTGCCGGTGCCCAGGGGGGCCCCGAGCTGGGCCCCCAGGGGGTCCCCCAGGGCCACCAGGAGGGTCCCCCCCAGGGCCACCTGCAGCGCCCCCAGCAGCACCTGCGTCACCTGCGGGGGGCGGGGTCAAGAGGGGGGGCGGGGTCAAGAGGGGGTGGGGTCAAGGGGGCGGAGGTGGGGGGCGGGGACGAGGGGGGTGGTGCAGCCCTACTCCCCCCCTACTCCCCCCCCGTACTCCCCCCTGTTCCCTCCCACTCCCTCCCTGCTCCCCCCTACTCCCCCCCTACTCCCCCCCTACTCACCCCCCACTCCCCCTGTACTCCCCCCTACTCCATCCCACTCCCCCCCTACTCCCCCCCTACTCACCCCCCCACTCCCCCCTACTCCCCCCCTACTCCTTCCCTACTCTCCCCCCACTCCCCCCCTACTCCCCCCGTACTCCCCCTACTCTTTCCCTACTCCCCCCTACACTTTCCCTACTCTCCCCCCTACTCCCCCCGTACTCCCCCCTACTCCTTCCCTACTCTCCCCCTACGCCTTCCCTACTCTCCTCCCACTCCCCCCCTACTCCCCCCCACTCATCCCCTCCGCTTTCCCTACTCACCCCCTACTTCCCCCCCCACCCCCACTCCCCCTCTACTCCCCCCTACTTACCCCCAACTCACTCCCTACTCCCCCCCACTCCCCCTGTACTCCCCCCCACTCCCCCTACTCCCTTCCTACTCGCCTCCACTCCCCCCTACTCCCCACACTCACCCCTACTCACCCCCTACTTCTTCCCTACTCTCCCCTACTCCCCTCCACTCGCCCTACTCCCCCGTACTCCCCCCTACTGCCCCCCTACTCCTTTACTACTCCCCTCCTACTCAACCCCTACTCCCCCCACTCCCTCTCTACTCCCTCCCTACTCCCCCCTACTCTTTCCCTACTCACCCCCTACTTCACTTAATCCCATCACCCCCTACTCTCCACTACTCACCCCCCACCCCTACTCACCCCCTATTCAATCCCCACTCCTACTCACTCCCTACTCACCCCTCATCCCCATACTCACCTCTTACCCCTACTCACCCCTACTTGCTCCTACTCCTACTCACCTCCTAATCACCCCTTACTCCTACTCACCCCCACTCACCCCCACCCCTACTCGCTCCCTACTAAAACCCTCACCCCACTCACCCCCTACTCACCCCCCCTACTCACCCCCTACTCACTCCTATTCACCCCTTCCCCCTACTCACCCCTTACTCCTACTCACCCCCACTCACCCCCCACTCACTCCCAACTCACCCCACACCCCTACTTACCCTCTACTCACCCCCGACTCACCCCATGCCCCTACACACCCCTATGCACCCCCCCTACACCCCCCCCACTCACCCCGTACACCCCCCACACCCCCTGCTCAGCCCCTACTCAGCCCCTACACCCCCCACACCCCCTACACACCCCCTACGACCCCTACTCCCCCCTTACACACCCTCTACACACCCCACACCCCCGTTCACCCCCTACTCACCCCCTACTCAGCCCGCACCCCCTACACACCCCCTACACCCCCTACTGCCCGTTACCCACCCCTTACACACCCTCTATACCCCCCACACCCCCTGCTCACCCCCCACTCACCCCGTACTCACCCCACACCCCCTACTCACCCCCTTACACACCCAATACTCACCCCACACCCCCTACTCCCCCCCTACTCACCCAATACTCACCCCACACCCCCTACTCACCCCTTACACACCCTCTACACACCCCACACCCCCTACTCACCCCCTACTCACCCCGTACTCACCCCACACCCCCTACTCACCCCCTACTCAACCCCCTACTCACCCCACACCCCCTACTCCCCCCTACTCCCCCAATACTCACCCCACACCCCCTACTCCCCCCTTATACACCCTCTACACACCCCACACCCCCTACTCCCCCCCTACTCCCCCAATACTCACCCCACACCCCCTACTCCCCCCTTACACACCCTCTACACACCCCACACCCCCTACTCCCCCCTACTCACCCAATACTCACCCCACACCCCCTACTCACCCCCCACTCAACCCTGTACTCACCCCACACCCCCTACTCCCCCCCTACTCACCCAATACTCACCCCACATCCCCTACTCACCCCCCACTCAACCCTGTACTCACCCCACACCCCCTACTCCCCCCCTACTCACCCAATACTCACCCCACATCCCCTACTCACCCCCCACTCAACCCTGTACTCACCCCACACCCCCTACTCCCCCCCTACTCACCCAATACTCACCCCACACCCCCTACTCACCCCCCACTCAACCCTGTACTCACCCCACACCCCCTACTCCCCCCCTACTCACCCAATACTCACCCCACATCCCCTACTCACCCCCACTCAACCCTGTACTCACCCCACACCCCCTACTCCCCCCCTACTCACCCAATACTCACCCCACATCCCCTACTCACCCCCCACTCAACCCTGTACTCACCCCACACCCCCTACTCCCCCCCTACTCACCCAATAGTCACCCCACACCCCCTACTCCCCCCCTACTCCCCCAATACTCCCCCCACCCCCCCTACTCCCCCCCTACTCCCCCCCTACTCCCCCCACACCCCCTCCTCCCCCCCTCCTCACTCCCCCCCCCCTTCCCCCCTCCTCCCCTCCCCCCCCCCCCCCCTTACTCGCCCCCCAGCCGGGGGAGGGGCAGCTCCTCCCGGGTTGCTCCTCACTTACTCCCAGGGCGAGGGGCTCCCCCCACACGCGGCCGCCTTCGCCCCTCGGGGGGGCGCCCAGCCCCGCCCCCCCCGGCACGATGTGGGTCAGCAGCACCACCCCCTCCATCGCCCGCAGCCCCCCGCCCTGGGTGGGGGGCACCCAGACCCCTGGGTCCCCGCTGGGTGGGGGCACCCAGATGCCTGGGTCCCCTCTGGGTGGGGGCACCCGGACCTCTGGGTCCCTCCTAGGGGGCACCCAGACGCCTGGGTCCCCTCTTGGGTGGGGGGCACCCGGACGCCTGGGTCCCCTCTTGGGTGGGGGCACCCGGATGCCTGGGTCCCCTCTGGGTGGGGGCACCCGGACCTCTGGGTCCCTCCTAGGGGGCACCCGGACGCCTGGGTCCCCTCTGGGTGGGGGGCACCCGGACGCCTGGGTCCCTCCTAGGGGGCACCCGGACCCCTGGGTCCCTCCTAGGGTGGGGGGCACCCAGACGCCTGGGTCCCCTCTGGGTGGGGGGCACCCGGACGCCTGGGTCCCTCCTAGGGTGGGGGGCACCCGGACGCCTGTGTCCCCTCTTGGGTGGGGGGCACCCGGACCTCTGGGTCCCTCCTAGGGGGCACCCGGACGCCTGGGTCCCCTCTGGGTGGGGGCACCCGGACGCCTGGGTCCCCTCTGGGTGGGGGGCACCCGGACCTCTGGGTCCCTCCTAGGGGGCACCCGGACGCCTGGGTCCCTCCTAGGGTGGGGGGCACCCGGACCTCTGGGTCCCCTCTGGGTGGGGGTCGGAAGGGCCGACCCGGACGCCTGGGTCCTTTCTGAGGACTCTTTCCTCCTTCCCAGTGCTCCCAGTTCCCCCAGTTCCTCCCCACCCCCCCCCCCCGGCTCCAGGGCTCCCTGGGGGTGGGGGTTGGGCAGGGACCCGGCCTTGAACCCCTCTGGGGCCTGGGTGCCCCGCCCCCCACCCCCACCCCCCACCCTAGAAGGGGACCCAGGTGTCCGGGAGCACCCACTGCCCCACCCCCCTCCCCCCAGAGGACCCAAGCGTCCAGGCCCCTCCCCCACCCCCACCCATGGCACCCAGGTGTCCACCCCCAACCCCCATCCAGTGCCCCTCCCCCCTCAATGAGGACCCAGAAGTGCCCCTCCCCCCACCCCCCCCAGCCCCCCCACCCTCACCCTTCCCCCCCAGAGGACCCAGACATCCAAGCCCCTCCCCCACCCCCACCCATGGGACCCAGCCATCCGGGTGTCCACCCCCATCCAGTGCCCCTCCCCCCCTCAATGGGGACCCAGAAGTGCCCCTCCCCCCCCCCCTTCCCCAACCCTCCCCCCCAGAGGACCCAAGCATCCAAGCCCCTCCCCCACCCCCACCCATGGCACCCAGGTGTCCACCCCTAACCCCCATCCAGTGCCCCTCCCCCCTCAATGAGGACCCAGAAGTGCCCCTCCCCCCACCCCCCCCCACCCTCCCCCCTCCCCCACCGAGGACCCAAGCGTCCAAGCCCCTCCCCCACCCCCACCCATGGCACCCAGGTGTCCACCCCCAACCCCCATCCAGTGCCCCTCCCCCCCTCAATGAGGACCCAGAAGTGCCCCTCCCCCACCCCCCCACCCCCCCCACCCTCCCCCCCTCCCCCCCCCCCCGAGGACCCAAGCGTCCAAGCCCCTCCCCCACCCCCACCCATGGCACCCAGGCGTCCGGGTGTCCACCCCCAACCCCCACCCAATGACCTTCCCCCCACCCCCACCCAGCGCCCCTCCCCCCGCCATGGACCCAGAAGCGCCCCTCCCCCCACCCCTCCCCCCCCCCGCCCAATTCCAACTCCTTTGCGGCGTTTTGAGGAGAAAACCGGGCGATTTGGGGGCGCGAAGGGGAATTTTGGGGGCTCAGAGCCCCTCAGGGGTCCGGTTTTGGGGTGAAACCGGCGAGTTTTGGGTCAAGCGCCATTTTGGGTTGGGGGGGGAGGGGGCAAAGCCGGGTTTTGGGGGCAAATCCCGTTTTTCTAGCGGACCGGGCGGTTTTGGGGCTAAAACTTGGCTTTTAGGGCAAGGCGCCGTTGGGGGTTAACCCCTCCCCCCTTCCCTCCCCCTCCCCCCCCCTTAATTTTGGGGTAAAACCGCCCTTTTTTGGGCCAGGAATGGGCCAAAGCCAAGTTTCAACACCAAAATGTTTTGAGCCGGTTTTGGGGGGAAAAAAGCAATTTTGGGGCCAAAAGCCGCTCTTGGGGTCAAAGTCCTTTCTGGGCGGGGCGGGGGTGGGGGGTGGGGCAAGCCTCATTTTGGGTCCAAAAGTCATTATTTTGGTTCAAAAAGCCTTTTTATTTGGGGTCCAAAAGATGGGTTTTTGGTCACGATGCCGGTTTTGGGTCTAAAACTCACTATTTTGGTTCAAAAAAGCCCTTTTTTTGGGGGGTGGTGGTGGTGTTGAATGCTGTTTTTTGACTGCGACGCCGTTTTGGGTCTAAAAATCATTATTTTGGTTCAAAAAAGCCCTTTTTTTGGGGGGGGGCGGGTGTTGAACGCTGTTGTTTGACTGCGACACCGTTTTGGGTCTAAAAATCATTATTTGGGTTCAAAAAGCCCCATTTTTTGGTGGGGAGGGGTGGGGCTGAACGCTGCTTTTTGGTCATGACACCGTTTTGGGGCTAAAACGGGCATTTTTGGGGCTCAGGGCTGCCCCCCAGCACCGTCACTCGGGGCCCCCCCAGGGTGACGATGGCGGGGGGGGGCCAGATGATGTAAGTGGTGGTCGTCGCCAGCGGCGGTGATGTCATCGGCGAGGTCATCGGCGGGCAGGTGGTCTGTGAGGCGAGACGTCAGCGAACGCCCCCTCCCCTCCCCCCCCCCCCCCTCCCCAAAAAGCCCCAAATTCACCCCAAAAAAACGAGGGGGGGGACCCTACCTGGGGTGGGGGAGGGGATGTCATCCGGGGGGCGTGGCGGCGCCGATGACCCCGACCTTGACCCCGACCTTGACCCCGACCCCGCCCCTTGCACCGACACCGGCACAGTCGCCCCATGGAGCCCCCGACCTGCGCCCCGAAACCTCCGTCACCAAAACCGACCCAAACGGCCCCAAAACGGGCCCGGGCCCCCCCAGAACCTCCAAAACCCCCAAATATCCCCCAAATTTGCCCCAAAACCCCCCAAATAACCCCAAAATATCCCCCAGAATGGCCCGAAGGACCCCAAAGAACCCCAAAACGGCTGAAAATGGCCCAAAGAACCCCAAAAGAATCCCAAATAACCCCAAAATGGCCCGAACCCCCAAATCACCCCAAAATGACCAAAAATGGCCCAAATGCCTCCAAATTACCCCAAAATAGCTCCAAATCACCCCAAAATAACCCCAAAATGGCCCAGATGCCCCCAAAGAACCCCAAAAGAACCCCCAAACCCCAAAATGGCTGAAAATGGCCCAAATTACCCCAAAAGAACCTCCCAAAACCCCCAAATCACCCCAAAATGGCCCGAACCCCAAAATCACCCCCAAATCACCCCAAAATGGCTGAAAATGGCCCAAATGCCCCCAAAGAACCCCAAAGGAACCCCCCAAAACCCCAAAATGGCCAAAAATGGCCCAAAGAACCCCAAAATAACCCCAAAATAACCCCGAAATTGCCCAAAGAACCCCCAAATAACCCCCAAACCCTAAAATGGCTGAAAATGGCCCAAATTACCCCAAAATAACCCCAAAATATCCCCCAAATTGCCCAAAGAACCCCAAAATGGCCCAAAACGGCCCCAAAGAACCCCGAATCGCCCCAAAACACCCCAAAATGCCCCGAATCGCCCCCAAACACCCCCAAAGCGCCCCAAAATATCCCAAAGCACCCCAAAGCCCCCCCAACCACTCCAAATCACCCCAAACCGCCCCAAACCGCCCCGAATCCCCCCCAAAACACCCCAAAATGTCCCCCAAACACTCCAAAATGCCCCCGAATCACCCCAGGACACCCCAAAATGCCCCAGACTGCCCCAAAACACCCCAAAATCTCCCCAGAACACCCCCGAATCCCCCCAACAACCCCCAAATCACCCCCAAATTCCTCGAATCACCCCAAAACACCCCAAAATGTCCCCCAAACACCCCCAAAACCCCCAAATTCCCCTCAAACACCCCAAAAAGCCCCCAAATCACCCCAAACTGCCCCAAATCACCCCAAAACACCCCCAAATCTCCTCCAACCCCCCGAATCACCCCAAAACGCCCCCAAATCACCCCAAAATTCTTCGAATCACCCCAAATCACCCCAAAATGTCCCCCAAACACCCCCAAAAGCCCCCGAATCACCCCAAACTGCCCCAAATCACCCCCAAACACCCCAAAATGTCCCCCAATCCCCCCCGAACCGCCCCAAAATGCCCCCAAATCACCCCAAAATTCCTCGATCCCCCCAAAACACCCCGAATCCCCCCAAAACACCCCAAAATGCCCCAAATCACCCCAAAATACCTCCAAACACCCTAAAATGTCCCCAAATCCCCCCCAAACACCCCGAATTCCCCTCAAACACCCCAAACAGCCCCCGAATCACCCCAAACCACCCCAAAAAAACCCCAAATCCCCCCAAACCCCCCTGAATCACCCCAAAACCACCCCAAAATTCCTCGAATCACCCCACAACACCCCAAAATATCCCCCAAACACCCCCAAATATCACCAAACACCCCAAACCGCCCCGAATCCCCCCAAAACGCCCCAAAATGCCCCAAATCACCCCAAAATTCCTCGATCCCCCCAAAACACCCCCGAATCCCCCCAAACACCTCAAAATGCCCCAAAATCACCCCAAAACGTCCCCAAATCCCCCCAAACACCCCTGAATCCCCCCAAAACGCCCCAAATTCCCCTCAAACACCCCAAAAAGCCCCCAAATCCCCCCAAACTGCCCCAAAACACCCCAAAATCCCCCAAAGCCCCCCCCCCATAACACCCCAAAATGTCCCCCAAACACCTCCAAATATCCCCCAAAAGTCGCCAAACACCCCAAAATGTCCCCAATCCCCCCGAACCGCCCCAAAATGCCCCCAAATCACCCCAAAATTCCTCGATCCCCCCAAAACACCCCCAAATCCCCCCCAAACACCCCAAAATGCTCCAAATCACCCCAAAACGTCCCCAAATCCCCCCCAAACACCCCTGAATCCCCCCAAAACGCCCCAAAATGCCCCAAATCCCCCCCAAAACGCCCCGAATCCCCCCAAAACGCCCCAACTCCCCCCAAACACCCTCCCCCTCCCCCCCCAGCCCCCCCAAATCCCCCCTCCCCCCCCAGCCCCCCCCCTTTTTGCCTGAACCGGGCGGGTTTTGCCCCAAAGCGAGTTCGGGCTCGACGTGGGGCCGGGCGGGGGGAGGGGGTGGTTTTTGGGGTGCAGGGCCGGAAGGGGGCGGGGCCCCCCCCAAACCCCACCCCTTGAACCCCCAAACCCATCATTGAACCCCCCAAACCCTGTAATTGAACCCCAAATCCATCAGGGAACCCCCAAAACGGGGCCGGGTACTCTAAGCCCCGCCCCTGAACCCCCAAAACCCACCCCTGAACCCCAAAAATGGGTCAGAGCACCCCAAAACCCACCCCTGAACCCCCAAAATGGGTCAGGGCACCCCAAAACCCACCCCTGAACCCCCAAAATGGGTCAGGGCACCCCAAAACCCGCCCCTGAACCCCAAAACCCTGTAATTGAGCCCCAAAACCATCAGTGAACCCCCAAAACCGGGCCGGGCACTCTAAGCCCCGCCCCTGAACCCCCAAAATGGGTCAGGGCACCCCAAAACCCACTCCTGAACCCCCAAACCCGTCTCTGAACCCCCAAAACCCTGTAATTGAGCCCCAAATCCATCAGCGAACCCCCAAAACCGGGCCGGGTACTCTAAGCCCCGCCCCTGAACCCCAAAACAGAGCCGGGTACCCCCAAACCCCCGTGCTGTACCTCAAAAGCCTTTAAGTGAACCCCAAATCCCTTTGTTGCACCCCAAAAGTGATCCGGGAACTCCAAGCCTTGCGCCTTGAACCCCTAAATAGGTCGGGGCACCCCAAAAGCTGTCCCTGAACCCCAAAAGTATTTAATTGAGCCCCAAAACCGGTCCGGGCACCCCAAAACCCCACCCCTGAACCCCCAAAATAGGTCAGGGCACCCCAAAACTCGCTCCTGAACCCCCAAACCCATCATTGAACCCCCAAAACCCTGTAACTGAGCCCTAAAACCATCAGTGAACCCCGAAACCGGTCTGGGCACCCCAAAACCCGTCCCTGAACCCCAAAACCTGCCCCTGAACCCCCAAAACCATTTAATTGAGCCCCAAAACCAGTCCAGGCACCCCGAAAACCATCGCTGCACCCCAAAAGCCTTTAGGTGAACCCCCAAACCCTTCGCTGCACCCCAAAACGTTTCCAGGTGCCCCAAAATCCGCTCCTGAACCCCCAAAATGGGTCAGGGCACCCCAAAACCCGCTCCTGAACCCCAAAACCCCCTCATTAAACCCCAAAACCCTGTAATTGAACCCCCAAACCGTCAGTGAACCCCAAAACCGGTCCGGGCACTCCAAAACCCATCCCTGAACCCCAAAACAATTTAATTGAGCCCCAAAAGGCGTCAGGGCGCCCTAAAACCCGGCCCCTGAACCCCCAAACCCATCATTGAACCCCGAAACCTGTAATTGAGCCCTAAATTCGTCAGTGAACCCCAAAACCGGTCCGGGCACCCCCAAAATATGTCCCGGAACCCCAAAATAGTTCAGGGCACCCCAAAACCTGTTGCTGGACGCCAAAACTATTTAATTGAACCCCCAAAACCGGTCCGGGCAGCCCCAAAACCCCGCCCCTGAACCCCAAAACAGGCGCTGAACCCCGAAATAGGGTGAGGCACCCCGAGATCCACCCCCGAACCCCAAAAGCCACTAATTGAGCCCCAAAACCCGTCACTGAACCCCGAAAGTCTTTAATTGAGCGCCGTAAACCGGTCGGGGCACCCCAAAACCCCGCCGCGGAACGCCCAGCTACGTCACCGCACCCCCAAATGCGTCACTGAGCCCCCCCAAAGCCGCTGATCGCACCCCAAAAACTGCCCGGGGCTGAGGAGAGGCGCCTGGCTGTGGGCGGGGCCGCGGCGGTGGGAGGGGCCGCGGCGGTGGGCGGGACCGCGGCAGTGGGGGGCGTGGCTATAGGCGGGGCCGTTCCCGATCCACCTTTGGGGTTGAACGGCCGCAAAATGGCGGGACGTCATCAGCGGGGCGGAGGGGGCGGGGCTGGAGCCGGGCGTCTCATTTGCATGTCGCTTATTTGCATACCGCGCATGTGCGTGCCGCTGGTTGGCGCTTTGCGCTTTCGCGGATTTGCATATTCGGGCGCCCGCCCGCCATTCATTTGCATACCGCTCATTTGCATACCGCTCGTTTGCGCCTCGCTCATTTGCATGCCGCTCATTTCACTGCAGCGCGGTTGCACGTTGTGCATTTGCATACCCTGGCGCTTGCTCATTTGCATACGCCGGCCCGCGCGCCGCGTTCGTTTGCATTCTTATTTGCATACCGCTGTGCTCGAGGTTGGCGCACTCGCGGGGCGCATTTGCATATCGCTTCGTTTGCAGAGTGTATTTGCATATTGGCGCGCTGGAAGCGGGGGGCATTTGCATACCCGTGCATTTGCATACCGCGCGCTCGCGTGCTTCATTTGCATAACGGAACACCGGGGTGTTGCTCCTCTGCACGGGTGCGCGTCAGCATCGGGCGGCGTTTGCACGCCGCTCATTTGCATACCGCTCATTTGCACACCGCTCATTTGCATACCGCTCATTTGCATACCGCTCATTTGCACGCTGCTCACGTGCACACTGCTCGCACGCCGCTCACTTGCACACTGCTCATTTGCACGCTGCTCACGTGCATCCCACTCATTTGCACGCCCTATTTGCACGCCACTCGCACGCTGCTCATTTGCATGCCGCTTGTTTGCACGCCTGATTTGCACACTACTACCATGCCACTCATTTGCACGCCGCTCATTTGCTCACCCTATTTGCACGCCTCTTATTTGCACAGCGCTCACGTGCACGCTGCTCATTTGCACGCCGCTTGCACGCATGCCGCTCATTTGCATGCCTCATTTGCACGCTGCTCGCATGCCACTCATTTGCATGCCTCTTATTTGCATGCCGCTCACATGCACGCTGCTCATGTGCACGCTGCTCATTTGCATGCCGCTTGCACGCCTCTTATTTGCACACCTCTTATTTGCACACCTCTTATTTGCACGCCGCTCGCTTGCATGCTGCTCGCTCACATGCCGCCCGCTTACATGCCGCCCGCTTGCACACCTTATTTGCACACCGCTCACAGGCTGCTCACTTGCACGCCGCTCACGTGCATGCCGCTCATTTGCACACCTTATTTGCACGCCTTATTTGCATGCCACTCGCTTGCATGCCACTCGTGCACGCCGCTCACGTGCACACTGCTGATTTGCACGCTGCTCGCACGCCGCTCATTTGCACACCTTTTATTTGCATGCACTCACTCGCACGCTGCTCATTTGCACGCCTCTTATGTGCACGCCTCTCATTTGCACGCCGCTCATGTGCACGCTGCTCATTTGCATGCTGCTTGCATGCCTCTTATTTGCACACCTTTTATTTGCACGCCGCTCCCTTGCATGCCGCTCATTTGCATGCCTTATTTGCACGCCACTCACACTGCTCACTTGCACGCCGCTCACGTGCACGCCGCTCATTTGCACACCTTATTTGCACGCCGCTTGCATGCCTCTTATTTGCACATTTTATTTGCATGTCATTCGCACGCCGCTCACGTGCACGCTGCTCATTTGCATGCCGCTTGCACGCCTCTTATTTGCATATCTTTTATTTGCATGCCGCTTGCTTGCACGCTGCTCATTTGCATGCCTTATTCGCATGCTGCTCACACGCTGCTCATTTGCACGCCGCTCATTTGCACACCCCTTATTTGCACGCCGCTCACTTGCACGCCGCTCACGTGCACGCTGCTCATTTGCACGCCGCTCGCACGCCGCTCATTTGCACACCTTTTATTTGCATGCCGCTCGCTCGCACGCTGACCTGCACGCCGCTCGTTTGCACACCTCATTTGCACGCCGCTCACATGCTGCTCATTTGCATGCCCCTTATTTGCATGCTGCTCGCTTGCATGCTGCTCATGCATGCCGCTCATGTGCACGCTGCTCATTTGCACACCGCTTGCACGCCGCTCAGTTGCACCCCTTTTACTTGCACGCCGCTCGCTCGCACGCCGCTCATTTGCACGCCTATTTGCACGCCGCTCACGTGCACGCCGCTCACGTGCACGCCGCTCATTTGCACCCCTTTCATTTGCACGCCGCTCGCTCGCACGCCGCTCATTTGCATGCCTCATTTGCACGCCGCTCACTTGCACACCACTTTCGCACGCCCCCCCCCCCCGCCCCGCGCGTGCCACGCCGACGGCGCCGCCCCGCTTGTGCGAGGGGCGTGTTGCACGAGGCTGGGGGGGGGGCCCGGTGTGGGTGCCAAGCCCCGGTGCAGCCGCTGGGGCCAAGGGGCCGATTTGGGGGGGGGGAGGGGGGTTCACCCCCCCAAAAAAAGGAGGACGATAACGGGGGGGGGGTTTATTCCCCCCCCCCCCCAATCTCGTGCACAAGCAGCCCCTTTTTGGGGCTTTTTTGCCCCAAAAATCCAAGCAGCTTTTGCCCATGCAAAGGGGCGGCCCCCGGGGGGGGGGGGGGGGAGGGGAGGGGCCCCCCTCCCCCCCCCCACCCCCCCAAAAAAATGGGGTGCAAAGTGAGGGGTGGGGGTGGGGTTAGCCGTTGGAATGTGGGGCCTGAACGCCTGGGTCCTTCCTGAGGGCACCCATGGGTGGGGGGGTCCCCAATTTTTGGGTCCTTCCTGGGAGCACCCCATGGGTGGGGGGTGGGGGGGGTATGTGTCACCCGGACGCCTGGGTCCTTCCTGAGAGCACCCATAGGTGTGGGGTCCCCCGATTCCTGGGTCCTTCCTTGGAGCACCCCATAGGTGCCGGGCTCCATTCCTCAGGAGCACCCACGGGTGGGTGTCACCCGGGCACCGGGGGTCCGCGGGAGCCGTGCGATGGTGGGGGTGCGGGGGAGGTGGGGGTGCGGGGCTGCTCCCCCCCCGCCCCCCAAGAGGGGGGGGGTTATTGCAAGAAGGGGGGGGGGGGGTGGGTGTGTGTGGGTGTGGGTGTGGCCAGCAGCACCCATGGGTGCTACTCGGCCACCTGCACCCCGGCGCAGTTCTCTTTGCTCTCCGAGGTGATGGCCAGGTACTCCGAGCTGTGGGGAAATTGGGGGGGGGGGGGGGGGGGAGTGAGGTTGGGGGGGGGGGGGGGGGGGCAGGCCCCGCCCCCTCCCCCGCAGGCCCCGCCCCCCCGCACTCACGCGCTGTCAGGGGGCGGGGCGGCGGCCGCCACCTTGCGGTAGCAGTAGAGCATCTCGGCCGCCAGCCAGAGCGTCAGCACCACGATCAGCACGTACATCAGGATCTCCGACACGATGGACGCCAGGTCCCGCCGCGCTGCCGGGCCCGGGGCTCGAACCCACGGCCTGGCAGGCGAGACACGCGCCCCTCCCCCCCCCCCCCCCCCCCCCCCCCCCCCCACCGCGGCAAACCACGCCCCCCCCCCTCGGCGGCAAGCCACGCCTGCCGCGCCCCCCCCCCCTTTTACAAAGCATTTGTGCACTCCTCTGTGCAACTACGTGGCCCGCCCTCTTCCGGCGGCAAGCCACGCCCCAAGCACCTCCCCCTCGAAAGCCTTGCTGACTAATCTCCACCCCCTGACTACGCCCCGCCCCCTTAGAACCCTCACTCACCCCGTACCCACTCCACAACCCCCTGCCCCATAGCCACCCCGCCCCTCCCCAAGCCCCCGCCTCCGATCAAGCCACGCCCCCTTAGACCCCCACTCACTTCACAGCCCCCTGGCCCCACCCCTTCCCAACCCCCCACCCTTCCAAGCCCCACCTCCTCCAAGCCCTGCCCCACCCCAAACCCCACCTGCAACTAAGCCCCGCCCCCTCAGAACTCTCACCCCATACCCCTCTACAGCCCCCACCCCCCGCCCCACCCCAAGCCCTGCCCCTCCCCAAGCCCCACCCCGAGTAGGCCCCACCCCTCAGAACTGCCACTTACCCCATACTCCTCCACAGCCCCACCCCCTCCAAGCCCTGCCCCACCCGACCAAGCCCCACCCCTCTAAGCCCCTCCTCTCCAAGCCCCGCCCCCTGAGTAGGCCCCACCCCTCAGAACACCCACTTACCCCATAGCCCTCCACAGCCCTGTGCCCCCTCCCTCCCCTTCCCCGCCACACAGCCCCACCCCACCAAGCCCCACCCCCTCCAAGCCCCTCCCCTCCCCAAGCCCCGCCCCCTGACTTAAGCCCCATCCCCTCAAACCCCCACTTACCCCATACCCCTCCACAGCACCCTCACCCCTTCCTCCCTCCCCTCCCTCCCTCCCCCTACCACACCCCACAGCCCCACCCCACCAAGCCCCACCCCCTCCAAGCCCCTCCCCTCCCCAAAGCCCCGCCTCCTCACTACACCCCACCCCCAGACCCTCCACTTACCCCATACCCCTCCACAGCACCCCTGCCCCTTCCCTCCCTCCCCTCCCTCCCTCCCCTACCACACCCCCCAGCCCCACCCACCACAAGCCCCACCCCCTCCAAGCCCCTCCCCTCCCCAAGCCCCGCCTCCTCACTACACCCCACCCCCTCAGACCCTCCACTTACCCCATACCCCTCCACAGCACCCCTGCCCCTTCCCTCCCTCCCCTCCCTCCCTCCCCTACCACACCCCCCAGCCCCACCCCACCAAGCCCCACCCCCTCCAAGCCCCTCCCCTCCCCAAGCCCCGCCTCCTCACTACACCCCACCCCCTCAGACCCTCCACTTACCCCCATACCCTTCCACAGCACCCCTGCCCCTTCCCTCCCTCCCCTCCCTCCCTCCCCCTGCCCCACCCCACAGCCCCACCCCACAGCCCCACCCTGCCCCGCCCGCTGCCCGCCCCGCCCACCCGTGTCGACGACGGCCAGGCGCAGGGTCTTGTTGCGGGCCAGGCTGTAGACGTAGCCCTGGAAGGTGAGGTTGCGGCGCAGGCGGCAGACGTAGAGGCCGGCGTGGGGCCCGCCCCACCGCCGCCAGCCACACCGACAGGTCCTGCAGGTCCGGCGTCCCCCGCGAGCCGTTCCAGGCCAGCACCCCCTCGAAGGGACCCGGCGCCACCCACTGCCCCTCCTCCGGGGTGTAGTGCAGGATCTGGGGCGGGGGGGGGAGCGTCCCAGTGCCTCCCAGTGCCTCCCAGTGGCACCCGGTGCCTCCCCGGTGACACCAAGTGCCTCCCCGGTGACACCCGGTGAACACCAAGTGCCCCTCAGTGACACCCACTGCCCCTCAGTGCCTCCCTGGTGACCCACAGTGCTTCCCCAGTGCCCCCCAGTGCCTCCCAGTAACTCCCCAGTGACACCCAGTGCCTTCCCAGTGACACCCAGTCCCCCCCAGTGACACCCAGTACAAGCCCGGCGTCCCCCGCGAGCCGTTCCAGGCCAGCACCCCCTCGAAGGGACCCGGCGCCACCCACTGCCCCTCCTCCGGGGTGTAGTGCAGGATCTGGGGCGGGGGGGGGAGCGTCCCAGTGCCTCCCAGTGCCTCCCAGTGGCACCCGGTGCCTCCCCGGTGACACCAAGTGCCTCCCCGGTGACAACCGGTGACACCAAGTGCCTCCCCGGTGACACCCGGTGAACACCAAGTGCCTCCTCAGTGACACCCACTGCCCCTCAGTGCCTCCCTGGTGACCCACAGTGCTTCCCCAGTGCCCCCCAGTGCCTCCCAGTAACTCCCCAGTGACACCCAGTGCCTTCCCAGTGACACCCAGTACAAGCCCGGCGTCCCCCGCGAGCCGTTCCAGGCCAGCACCCCCTCGAAGGGACCCGGCGCCACCCACTGCCCCTCCTCCGGGGTGTAGTGCAGGGATCTGGGGCGGGGGGGGGAGCGTCCCAGTGCCTCCCAGTGCCTCCCAGTGGCACCCGGTGCCTCCCCGGTGACACCCAGTGACACCCAGTGCCTCCCCAGTGACACTCAGTGCTTCCCCAGTGACACCCAGTGCCCCTCAGTGCCTCCCCGGTGACCCCCAGTGCTTCCCCAGTGACACCCAGTGCCTCCCCAGTGACACCCAGTGCCTCCCAGTGCCTCCCCAGTGCCCTCAGTGCTTCCCCGGTGCCCCCCAGTACCCCCCAGTGCCCCTCAGTGCCTCCCTGGTGACACCCAGTGTCTCCCAGTGCCTCCCCAGTGCCCCTCAGTGCCTCCCCAGTGTCTCCCAGTGCCTCTCCAGTGCCCCTCAGTGCCT
This sequence comes from Sarcoramphus papa, assembly GCA_037962945.1. NCBI lineage: Eukaryota > Metazoa > Chordata > Aves > Accipitriformes > Cathartidae > Sarcoramphus > Sarcoramphus papa. Next base: position 2,657,543 of record CM075616.1, on the reverse strand, counting down.
CCCCAGTACCCCCCAGTGTCACCTCAGTGCCTCCCATTAACCCCCAGTGCCCCTCAGTGCCTCCCCAGTGTCTCCCAGTGCCTCCCCAGTGCCCCTCAGTGCCTCCCCAGTACCCCCCAGTGTCACCTCAGTGCCTCCCATTAACCCCCAGTGCCCCTCAGTGCCTCCCCAGTGTCTCCCAGTGCCTCCCCAGTGCCCCTCAGTGCCTCCCCAGTACCCCCCAGTGTCACCTCAGTGCCTCCCATTAACCCCCAGTGCCCCTCAGTGCCTCCCCAGTGTCTCCCAGTGCCTCCCCAGTGCCCCTCAGTGCCTCCCCAGTACCCCCCAGTGTCACCTCAGTGCCTCCCATTAACCCCCAGTGCCCTCAGTGCCTCCCCAGTGCCTCCCAGTGTCTCCCAGTGCCCCTCAGTGCCTCCCTGGTGACACCCAGTACTTGCCCGGTGACACCCGGTGCCCCCCAGTGCCTCCCCAGTGACACCCAGTGCCTCCCCAGTGACACCCAGTGCTTGCCCGGTGACACCCAGTGTCCCCCAGTGCCCCCCAGTGCCTCCCCGGTGACACCCAGTGCCTCCCCAGTGCTCCTCAGTGCCTCCCCAGTACCCCCCAGTGCCTCTCCAGTGCCCCTCAGTACCCCCCAGTGTCACCCCAGTGCCCCTCAGTGCCTCCCAGTGCTTCCCCAGTGACCCCCAGTGTCACCTCAGTGCCTCCCAGACTCTCCCCAGTGCCTCCCAGTATCACACACTGCCTCCCAGTATCTCCCAGTGCCCCCCAGTATCTCCCCAGTGCCCCTCGGTGACCCCCAGTACCCTCCACTGTCACCTCAGTGGCTCCCACAGTCTCCCCAGTGCCTCCCAGTATCACACACTGCCTCCCAGTATCTTCTAGTGCCCCCCAGTATCTCCCCAGTGCCCCTCAGTGACCCCCAGTACCCCCACTGTCACCTCAGTGCCTCCCAGAGTCTCCCCAGTGCCCCCCAGTATCTCCCAGTGCCCCCCAGTACCTCCCCAGTGCCTCCCAGCATCTCCCCAGTGCCCCTCAGCGCCCCCCAGTACCTCCTCAGTGCCCTTCAGTGCCTCCCACTATCTCCCCAGTGCCTCCCAGTAACCCCCAGTATCTCTCCAGTATCTCTCCAATGCCCCCTGTTGTCCCCCCAGTGCTCCCCAGCATCTCCCCAGTGCCCCCCAGTATCTTCCCTTACCCCCCCAGTGCCTCCCAATATCCCCCAGTAGCACCCAGTGCCCCTCAGCATCTCCCCAGTAGCCCCCAGTGCTCCTCTATATCTCCCCAGCATCCCCCCAGTATCTCTACAATACTGCCCAATGCCTCCCAGTCCCTCCCAATGCCCCTCCAGTGTCCCCCAGTATCTCCCAGTGCCCCCCCAGCATCCCCCAGTATCTCCCAGTACCCCCCCAGTGCCCTCCAGTCCCTCCTAGCATCCCACCAGCCCCTCCTGGTGCATCCCAGTACTCCCCAGTGCCTCCCAGTCCCTCCCTGTACCCCTCCAGTTCCTCCCAGTGCCCTTGTAATGCCCCTCAGTGCCCCCCATGACTCACTCCCAGTCCCTCCCAGTGCCTCCCAGCACCCGCCAGTGCCTCCCAGTAACCCCCAGTGCCTCCCAGTCCTCCTCAGCACCCCGCTACTGCCCTCCCAGTGCCTCCCAGTGCCCCCCCAGTGCCTCCCAGCACCCGCCAGTGCCTCCCAGTAACCCCCAGTGCCTCCCAGTCCCCCTCAGCACCCCTCTACTGCCCTCCCACTGCCTCCCAGTGCCCCCCCAGTGCCTCCCAGTCCCCTCAGCATCCCCCTTACTGCCCCCCCAGTGCCTCCCAATACCCCCCTAATGTCCTAGTCCTCTCCAATCACTCCCAGTCCCCGCCACTCCCTCCCAGCACCCCCCTACCTCCCTCCCAGTCCCCCCCAGTGCCTCCCAGTCCCCCCTCAGTGCCTCCCAGTCCCTCCCAGTACCCCCTCAGTGCCTCCCAGCCCCTCCCAGTAACCCCCCAGTGCCTCTCACAGCCCCTCAGTGCCTCCCTAATCCCTCCCAGCGCCTCCCAGCAACCCATTATTACCCTCCCAGTCCCCCTCAGCAACTGCTACTGCCCCCCCAGTGCCTCCCAGTCCCCTCCAGTGCCTCCCAGTAACCCCCCAGTGCCTCTCAGAGCCACTCAGTGCCTCCCTAATCCCTCCCGGCGCCTCCCAGCAACCCATTACTATGCTCCCAGTACCCCGCAGCACCCCCCTACTGCCCCCCACTGCCTCCCAGTCCCCGCCACTGCCTCCCAGTCCCCCTTCAGTGCCTCCCAGTCCCTCCCAGTAACCCCCCAGTGCCTCTCAAAGCCCCTCAGTGCCTCCCTAATCCCTCCCGGCGCCTCCCAGCACCCCATTACTACCCTCCCACTCCCCATCAGCAACCCCTACTGCCCTCCCACTGCCTCCCAGTGCCTCCCAGTAACCCCCCAGTGCCTCCCAGTCCCTCCCAGTAACCCCCCAGTGCCTCTCACAGCCCCTCAGTGCCCCCCTAATCCCTCCCAGCGCCTCCCAGCACCCCATTACTACCTTCCCAGTCCCCCTCAGCACCCCCCTACTGCCCCCCCACTGCCTCCCAGTCCCCCCCAGTGCCTCCCAGTCCCTCCCAGTAACCCCCCAGTGCCTCTCAGAGCCCCTCAATGCCCCCCTAATCCCTCCCGGCACCTCCCAGCACCCCATTACTACCCTCCCAGTCCCCCTCAGCAACCCCTACTGCCCCCCCACTGCCTCCCAGTCCCCGCCACTGCCTCCCAGTACCCCCTCAGTGCCTCCCAGTCCCTCCCAGTAACCCCCCAGTGCCTCCCAGTAACCCCCCAGTGCCTCTCAGAGCCCCTCAATGCCCCCCTAATCCCTCCCGGCGCCTCCCAGCACCCCATTACTACCCTCCCAGTCCCCATCAGCAACCCCTACTGCCCTCCCACTGCCTCCCAGTCCCCCCCAGTGCCTCCCAGTAACCCCCCAGTGCCTCCCAGTCCCTCCCAGTAACCCCCCAGTGCCTCCCAGTAACCCCCCAGTGCCTCTCAGAGCCCCTCAATGCCCCCCTAATCCCTCCCGGCGCCTCCCAGCACCCCATTACTACCCTCCCAGTCCCCATCAGCAACCCCTACTGCCCTCCCACTGCCTCCCAGTCCCCCCCAGTGCCTCCCAGTAACCCCCCAGTGCCTCCCAGTCCCTCCCAGTAACCCCCCAGTGCCTCTCACAGCCCCTCAGTGCCTCCCTAATCCCTCCCGGCGCCTCCCAGCACCCCATTACTACCCTCCCACTCCCTCCCAGCGTCTCTCGGCATCCTTCCCAGTCCTTCCCAGTGCTTCCCAGTACCTTCTGGAAATGGGGGGCCCCCTCAGGGCGGAAGAACCACTCGCTCTCGGCCTGGGCGGGGGTCTCGCTGCGGCGCTTGCAGGCGATGCAGAGCAGGCGGAAGGGGGCCCCCAAAACCGCCTCCGTCCCCGAAGCCACCTCCACGCACCCCCCTTGGGCCCCCCCGGCTGTGGGGAGGGGACACATGACACAGGGGGGTCACCCCAAATCTCTGGGACCCCCCAAAATTGGGGGGGGGGGGGGGGGTTTACCCCTAAGCTTCCCACCCCTCCCAGCCCCCCAAAAGTCGAAGGGGATGGGGTAGGGTCACCCCCATTTCTCCCAATACAAGGGGGATCCAGCCCCCCCCCCCCCCCCCCCAGCTGTGGCCCCCCCAAAATTGGGGGGGGGGCACCCACCCCCAGCCCCCCAAAATTGGGGGGGTGGGGGGTGCATAGGAGACGTCCCCTGGACCCCCAAAATGGGGGGGGACACACACCTACACCCCCTCCAGCTCCCCCAAACTGGAGGAGGACATAGGGGACACCCCCCAGCCCCCCAAAACTGGGGGGGGACACATGGAGGGGGGGGCACTGAGGTCCCCTGGGACCCCCTGGAATTGGGGGGGGGGGTGTCACCCCCAGCCCCCCAAAAGTGGAGGGGGATGGGGTAGGGTCACCCCCAGCCCCCCCCCCCCCCCCAAACTGGGGGGGGACGACATAGAGGACCCCCCCCTGGACCCCCAAAATTGGGGACACAGACACCCCCCCCTCCTCACCAGCCCCCCAAAACTGGAGGGGGGGGGGGAACACACACATAGAGGACAACGCCGGCCCCTCCAAAACTGGGGAGGGGGGACAGGGGACACTGCGGTGGCACTTGGGGGGGACAGGGGACACTGTGGTGGCACTTGGGGGGGACAAGGGGATGCTGGTGGCACTTGGGGGGGGACAGAGGACCCCGCAGTGGCACTTGGGGGGGACAGGGGACTCTCTGGTGGCATTTCAGGGGGGACAGAGAACACTGGTGACACTTGAACGGGGACAGGGGACCCTGTGGTGGCACTTGGGGGGGACAGGGGACTCCCTGGTGTCACTTTAGGGGGGACAGGGAACACTTCAGTGGTACTTGGGGGGGGGACAAGGGGCACTGGTGACATTTGAGAGGGGACAGGGGACACTGCGGTGGCACTTGGGGGTGGGACAGGGGACCCTCTGGTGGCACTTGAGGGGGACAGAGAACACTGGTGACACTTGAACGGGGACAGGGGATCCCGCAGTGGCACTTCGGGGGGACAGGGGACCCTGTGGTGGCACTTGAGGGGAACAGGGGACACTTCAGTGGTATTTAGGGGGGACAAGGGGCACTGGTGACGCTTGAGGGGGGACAGGGGACACTGCGGTGGCACTTGGGGGGGACAGGGGACACTGTGGTGGCACTTGGGGGGGACAAGGGGATGCTGGTGGCACTTGGGGGGGGACAGAGGACCCCGCAGTGGCACTTGGGGGGGACAGGGGACTCTCTGGTGGCATTTCAGGGGGGACAGAGAACACTGGTGACACTTGAACGGGGACAGGGGACCCTGTGGTGGCACTTGGGGGGGACAGGGGACTCCCTGGTGTCACTTTAGGGGGGACAGGGAACACTTCAGTGGTACTTGGGGGGGGGACAAGGGGCACTGGTGACATTTGAGAGGGGACAGGGGACACTGCGGTGGCACTTGGGGGTGGGACAGGGGACCCTCTGGTGGCACTTGAGGGGGACAGAGAACACTGGTGACACTTGAACGGGGACAGGGGATCCCGCAGTGGCACTTCGGGGGGACAGGGGACCCTGTGGTGGCACTTGAGGGGAACAGGGGACACTTCAGTGGTATTTAGGGGGGACAAGGGGCACTGGTGACGCTTGAGGGGGGACAGGGGACACTGCGGTGGCACTTGGGGGGGACAGGGGACACTGTGGTGGCACTTGGGGGGGACAAGGGGATGCTGGTGGCACTTGGGAGGGGACAGGGGACCCTGCAGTGGCACTTGGGGGGGACAGAGGACCCTCTGGTGGCATTTCAGGGGGGACAGAGAACACTGGTGACACTTGAACGGGGACAGGGGACCCTGTGGTGGCACTTGGGGGGGACAGGGGACAGTTCCGTGGTACTTGGGGGGGACAAGGGGCACTGGTGATGCTTGAGGGGGGACAGGACACTGCGGTGGCACTTGGGGGGAAACAGGGGACCCTGTGGTGGCACTCGGGGGGGGACAGGGGACCCCGCAGTGGCACTTGGGGGGACAGGGGACCATCTGCTGGAACTTTAGGGGGGACAGGGGACACTTCAGTGGTACTTGGGGGGACAAGGGGCACTGGTGACATTTGAGGGGGGACAGGGGACACTGCGGTGGCAGTTGGAGGGGTACAAGGGGATGCTGGTGGCACTTGGGGGGGGACAGGGGACCCTGCAGTGGCACTTGGGGGGGACAGGGGACTCCCTGGTGGCACTTTAGGGGGGACAGAGGACACTTCAGTGGTACTTGGGGGGGGACAAGGGGCACTGGTGACACTTGAGGGGGGACAGGGGACACTGCGGTAGCACTTGGGGGGACAAGGGGCACTGGTGACACTTGAGGGGGGACAGGGGACCCTGTGGTGGCACTTGGGGGGGCAGAGGGTACTGGTGGCACTAGGGGGGGACAGGGGACCATCTGGTGGCACTTTAGGGGGGACAGGGGACACTGCGGTGGCACTTGGAGGGGGACAAGGGGATGCTGATGACACCTGGGGGGCACAGGGGACCATCTGGTGGCACTTTAGGGGGGACAGGGGACACTTCAGTGGTACTTGGGGGGGGACAAGGGGCACTGGTGACATTTCAGAGGGGACAGGGGACACTGCGGTGGCACTTGGAGGGGGACAAGGGGATGCTGGTGGCAATTAGGGCGGGCAGAGGGTACTGGTGGCACTTCAGGGGGGACAGGGGACACTGCTGGCACTTGGGGGGACGACAGGGGACCCTGTGGTGGCACTTGGGGGGGACAGGGGACTCCCTGGTGGCACTTTAGGGGGGACAGGGGACACTTCAGTGGTACTTGGGGGGGGACAAGGGGCACTGGTGACATTTGAGAGGGGACAGGGGACACTGCAGTGGCACTTGGAGGGGGACAAGGGGATGCTGGTGGCACTTGGGGGGGGACAGGGGACCCCGCAGCAGCACTTGGGGGGGACAGGGGACCCTGTGGTGGCACTTGAGGGGGACAGAGGACACTGGTGACACTTGAGGGGGACAGAGGGTACTGGTGACACTTGAACAGGGACAGGGGACCCTGTGGTGGCACTTGAGGGGGACAGGGGACACTTCAGTGGTACCTGGGGGACGACAAGGAGCACTGGTGATGCTTGAGGGGGGACAGGGGACACTGCGGTGGCACTTGGTGGGGGACAAGGGGATGCTGGTGGCACTTGAGGGGGGACAGGGGACCCTGTGGTGGCACTCGGGGGGGGCAGAGGGTACTGGTGGCACTTCAGGGGGGACAGGGGACACTGGTGGCACTTGGGGGGGACGACAGGGGACCCTGCAGCGGCACTTGAGGGGGACAGGGGACACTGCGGTGGCACTTGAAGGGGGACAGGGGACACTGCGGTGGCAGCTGGGGGACAGGGGGACCCTGTGGTGGCACTTGAAGGGGGACAAGGGACACTGGTGGCACTGCAGGGGGGGGACAGGGGACACTGGTGGCACTGGGGGGGTGGCACAGGGACTGCGGCAGAGACAGGTGACACCGCAGGGGGGGGAGGGTGACACTGCGGAGGTGACAGGGGCCGGGAAGGGGACAGCGGAGGTGGCACTGGAGGGGGGGGGGGGAATGTGACACTTGGGGGGGGACAGGGGACACCAAGGGAGGGGAGGTGACACTGGGGGGGTGTGAGGTGACACTTTGGGGGGGTCAGGGAACATTAGGGGGGACGAGGGGACACCAAGGCGGGACAGGGGACACGGGGGGGGTGTCAGGGGACCCTGAGGGGGACACGGGACATTATGGGGGGGTCAGGGGACACTGGGGGGGACGACAGGGGACTTTATGGGGGGGGTCAGGGGACACCGAGGGGGGACAGGGGACACGGGGGGGGGTCAGGGGACACTGAGGGGGGACAGGGGACACTGAGGGGGGAGAGGGGACAGTGGGGGGGGGTCCCGGCCCGGCCGCACTCACCCATGAGGAGGCCGAGGAGCAGCGAGAAGCCGGGGAACAACATGGCGGGCCCGGTTCGGGCCGGTTCGGGTAAGTTCGGCTCTCTTCGGTCCGGTTCGGCTGTCTTCAGCCGGGTTCGGCTAGATTCGGGCCCGGTTCGGGCTCGGTTCGGCTCAGTTCGGCTCTCTCCGGCAGAGTTCGACCCAGTTCGGGTTCGGTTCGGCTGTCTTCAACCGGGTTCGGGTTGTAGTTCGGGTCTCTCCGGCCGAGTTCGGGTCTCTCCGGCCGGGCCCGTCCCGTTTCTCAGCGCCGCGCCGTCCCCCCGCAGCCCCCAGCCCGGGCCATGGGCCCCTCCCCCGCCGGACGCCTGGGTCCCTCGGAGGAGGGGGAGGGGGAGGGGGGGGGAGAGGGGAGGGGAAGGGGGGGGGGGAGGACGAGGAGCTCGGCCCGGGACGGGATGAAGGAGCCGCTTCAAGGCATGGCCGACCCCGCTCCGGGAGAGGCGGGGGGGGTCGGCTCTCCGGGGTTCGGCTCTGTTCGGGCCGGGTTCGGGTCAGCTTCGGCTCCGTTCGGTTCGGATTCGGCTCCGCTCGGCCCGGCGCAGTGCGGCGCCCGGGGCGGGAAGGGGGGGGGGGGGGATGCCGGCCGTGACGCAACGAAGGGCGGGGTCAGAACGCAAACCCCCCCCCCCCCCCCCCCGTGTCCCCCCCCCCAAGGGGGTCCCGGTGTCCCCAAGGCCACCCCCGTGTCCCCAAGGCCACCCCCTGAGGCCTCCTGCCACCCTCAAGGCCATCCCCGTGTCCCCAGGGTTGTCCCCAAATGGCACCGGTGACGTCCCCAAGGTTGTCCCCACGGACATCCCCGCGTCCCCTCGGCTGTCCCCGTGTCCCCAAGGTTGTCCCCGTGTCCCCATGTCCCCCCCATGTCCCCAAGGTTGTCCCCACGGACATTTCAGTGTCCCCAAGATTGTCCCCATGTCCCCACATCCCCATGTCTATCCCTAGGCTGTCCCCGTGTCCCCAGGGTTGTCCCCATGTCCCCCCCATGTCCCCAAGGTTGTCCCCACGGACATTTCAGTGTCCCCAAGATTGTCCCCATGTCCCCACATCCCCATGTCTATCCCCAGGGTTGTCCCCGTATCCCCAAGGTTGTCCCCATGTCCCCCCCATGTCCCCAAGGTTGTCCCCACAGACATTTCGGTGTCCCCAAGATTGTCCCCATGTCCCCATGTCTATCCCCAGGCTGTCCCCATGTCCCCAAGGTTGTCCCCGTGTCCCCATGTCCATCCCCAGGCTGTCCCCATGTCCCCAAAGTTGTCCCCATCAACATCCCCCTGTCCCCAAAGCCATCCCCATGGTTGTTTCCATGTCCCCAAGGATGTCCCCGTGTCCCCAGATGGCCCCATGTCCATCCCCAGCCCGTGTCCCCAAGATCATCCCTACAGACATCTCCATGTCCCCACAGCCATCCCTGTGTCCCCAAGGCTGTCCCCGTGTCCCCAAGGATGCTTCCATGTCCCCAAGGATGTCCCCACATCCCCAGATGGCCCCACGGACCTCCTCATGTCCCCAGGTTCTCCCTGTGTCCCCAAGATTGTCCCCATGGACAATTCCACGTCCCCGAGGATGTCCCCGTGTCCCCAGATGGCTCCATGGACCTCCCCAGGTTCTCCCCGTGGCCCCATGGATGTCCCCATGTCCCCAAAGTTGTCCCCGTGTCCCCAAAGCTGTCCCCATGGACAATTCCATGTCCCTATGTCCCCAAGGTTGTCCCCACAGACATCCCCAGGTTGTCCCTGTGTCCCCAAGATCATCCCTATGGACATCCCCATGTCCCCAAGGCTGTCCCCGCGTCCCCAAGGTTGTCCCCATGTCCCCACGGATGTTTCCATGTCCTCAAGGTTGTCCCCAGATGGCTCCATGGACACCCCACAGCTGTCCCTGTGTCCCCAAGGTTGTCCCCATGGACATTTCCATGTCCCCAAGATTGTCCCCATGGACATCCCCAGGCTGTCCCTGTGTCCCCAGGGCTGTCCCCACAAACATCCCCGTGTCCCCAAAGCTGTCCCCATGGACAATTCCATGTCCCCAAGGCTATCCCTGTGTCCCCAAGGTTGTCCCCATGTCCCCAAGATCATCCCTATGGACATACCCATGTCCCCAAGGATGTCCCCATGTCCCCAGACGGCCCCATGGACCTCCTCATGTCCCCAAGGCTATCCCTGTGTCCCCAAGGATGTCCCCGTGTCCCCTGATGGCCCCATGGACCTCCTCATGTCCCCAGGTGTTCCCTGTGTCCCCAAGGTTGTCCCCATGAACATCTCCGTGTCCCCAAGGTTGTCCCCATGGACAATTCCATGTCCCCAAGGCTATCCCCGTGTCCCCAAGGTTGTCCCCGTGTCCCCAAGATCATCCCTATGGACATACCCCTGTCCCCAAGAATGTCCCATGTCCCCAGACAGCCCCATGGACCTCCTCATGTCCCCAAGGCTATCCCTGTGTCCCCAAGGTTGTCCCTGTGTCCCCAAGATCATCCTTATGGACATGCCCATGTCCCCAAGGTTGTCCCCATGTCCCCAAGATCATCCCTATGGATATACCCATGTCCCCAAGGATGTCCCCATGTTCCCAGATGGCCCCATGGACCTCCTCATGTCCCCAAGGCTATCCCTGTGTCCCCAAGGTTGTCCCCATGTCCCCAAGATCATCCCTATGGACATGCCCATGTCCCCAAGGATGTCCCCATGTCCCCAGACAAGCCCCACAACCTCCTCCTGTCCCCAGGTTCTGTGTCCCCAAGGTTGTCCCCATGGACAATTCCATGTCCCCAAGGCTATCCCTGTGTCCCCAAGGTTGTCCCCATGTCCCCAGGATCATCCCTATGGACATGCCCATGTCCCCAAGGATGTCCCCATGTCCCCCGACGGCCCCATGGACCTCCTCATGTCCCCAGGTTCTCCCTGTGTCCCCAAGGTTGTCCCCAGACGGCCCCATGGACCTCCCCAGGTTCTCCCCGTGTCCCCACGGACCTCCCCATGTCCCCAAACCTGTCCCCACGCAGACGCAGGGCAGGCGGGTGCGGGGGTGGCACCCGCAGGTTTATTGGGGGGGGTGACCGAGGTGTCCCCAACGTCCCCGAGCCGTCACTTGTAGAACTCGTGCTCCTGCTCGTCCTTCTTGATGACCGTCTTGTAGGCCTTCTCAAAGTCCTTGGCCAGCACGATGTACCGGTTCTCCCGCACCGCCAGCATGCCACCCTGGGGACAGGCCACCGCGTCACCTGTGGCACCCTCAGCCGCCATGGGGACAGGCCACCAGGTCACCCAGGTCATCCCCAACACCATGGGGACAGGCCACTGTGTCACCCAGGCCACCCCCACCACCACGCGGACAGGCCAGTGTGTCACCCAGGTCATCCCCACCATGCTGGGGACAGGGCCACCATGTCACCCAGGTTATCCCCAACACCCTGGGGACAGGCCACCGTGTCACCCAGGTCATCCCCAACACCCTAGGGACAGGCCACCGCGTCACCCAGGTTATCCCCAACACCCTAGGGACAGGCCACCGCGTCACCCAGGTCATCCCCACCACCCTAGGGACAGGCCACCATGTCACCCAGGTCATCCCCAACACCCTGGGGACAGGCCACCGCGTCACCCAGGTTATCCCCAACACCCTGGGGACAGGCCACCATGTCACCCAGGTCATCCCCAACACCCTAGGGACAGGCCACCGTGTCACCAAGGTCATCCCCAACACCCTGGGGACAGGCCACCATGTCACCCAGGTCATCCCCAACACCCTAGGGACAGGCCACCGTGTCACCCAGGTCATCCCCACCATGCTGGGGACAGGCCACCGTGTCACCCAGGTCATCCCCACCACCCTAGAGACAGGCCACCGCGTCACCCAGGTCATCCCCAACACCCTAGGGACAGGCCACCGTGTCACCCAGGTCATCCCCACCACCATGGGGACAGGCCACCATGTCACACAGGTCACCCCCAACACCCTTGCAGGGAGGTGGCACCCCACCACCCGTGTCACCTCTTGCCAGCCTCCTGCTGGGAGGTGGCACCCATGTCACCCCATGACCACGTCACCCGCTGTCACCTCAACACAGAGTGACGTGACACCCGCATCACCTCCTTGTCACCCCACCACGGAGGGACATGGCACGCGCTGTCACCTCCTTGTCACCCTACCACGAGGGACACGGCACCCGTGTCACCCCTGTCACCCCGCCATGGTGGGACACAGCACCCATGTCACCTCTTTGTCACCCTGCTGTGGTGGGACACGGCACCCACGTCCCCCCTGTCCCCATGTCACCCACCTCCTGGCAGATGGAGTTGATGTCGGCACCCGAGATCTTGTCCGGACGCGCCACGTCTGGGTGGGGGTGAAGGAAACGTCCCCTCCTCGATGTCCCCTCCCTGACGTCCCCAAGCCACCCCCAGCCCGCTCAGGGGGGGCCCCTCGTTCCCAGGGTGTCACCTGTGGGTGGCCTTGCTGTGGGCCACCACCCCTGGGGTTCCCGATGTCCCCATAGTGTCCCCAACCCCAACATCTCCCCAGGGTTCGTGATGTCCCCATGGTGCCCCCAACCCTGACAGCTCCCTAGGGTTCCCGATGTCCCTATGGTGTCCCCAACCCTGACATCTCCCCATGCTTCCTCATGTCCCCACGGTGTCCCCAACCCCGATGTGTCCCCATGGTTCCCCGATGTCCCCACGGGGTCCCCAACCCCGACATCTCCCCATGCTTCCCGATGTCCCCACGGGGTCCCCAACCCCGACATCTCCCCATGCTTCCCGATGTCCCCACGGGGTCCCCAACCCCGACATCTCCCCATACTTCCCGATGTCCCCATGGTGTCCCCAACCCCGACATCTCCCCATGCTTCCTGATGTCCCCAACCCCGACATCTCCCTAGGGTCCCTGATGTCCCCATGGGGTCCCCAACCCCAACATCTCCCCATGCTTCCTGATGTCCCCAACCCCGACATCTCTCTAGGGTCCCCGATGTCCCCATGGTGTCCCCAACCCCAACATCTCCCTAGGGTCCCTGATGTCCCCATGGGGTCCCCAACCCCGACATCTCCCCATGCTTCCTGATGTCCCCAACCCCGACATCTCCCTAGGGTCCCTGATGTCCCCATGGTGTCCCCAACCCCGACATCTCCCCAGGGTCCCTGATGTCCCCCATGGTGTCCCCAACCCCGACATCTCCCCATGCTTCCTGATGTCCCCAACCCCGACATCTCCTTAGGGTTCCTGATGTCGCCATGGTGTCCCCAACCCTGACATCTCCCCATGCTTCCTGATGTCCCCACAGTGTCCCCAACCCCGATGTGTCCCCATGGTTCCCCGATGTCCCCATGGTGTCCCCAACCCCAACATCTCCCCATGCTTCCTGATGTCCCCAACCCCGACATCTCCTTAGGGTTCCTGATGTCCCCAACCCCGACATCTCCTTAGGGTTCCTGATGTCCCCATGGTGTCCCCAACCCCGATGTGTCCCCATGGTTCCCCGATGTCCCCACGGGGTCCCCAACCCCAACATCTCCCCATGCTTCCTGATGTCCCCAACCCCGACATCTCCCTAGGGTCCCCAATGTCCCCATGGTGTCCCCAACCCCGACATCTCCCCAGGGTTCCTGATGTCCCCATGGTGTCCCCAACCCCAACATCTCCCCATACTTCCTGATGTCCCCAACCCCGACATCTCCCTAGGGTTCCCGATGTCCCCACGGGGTCCCCAACCCCGACATCTCCCCATGCTTCCTGATGTCCCCATACTGTCCCCACCTCCTCAGGCTGTCCCTTGGGGGGGGAACCCCACTTTGGTGGGTTCCCCATCACCCCCATGTGTCCCCCCTCCCCACCACCCCACGGTGTCCCCACGTGTCCCCAGATACAGTCCTCGAGGTCCACCTCCTCGGAGAGGTTCATCTTGCCGGTGATGGTGGAGAAGATGAGACGTTTCTGCCGTCGGTCGGGCAACGGGAATTCGATTTTCCGGTCCAGGCGGCCGGGACGCAGCAGCGCCGGGTCCAGGGTGTCCGCCCGGTTCGTCGCCATGATCACCTGGAGGTGGGGGGGGGACACACACACGACATGGGTGTCACCGTCACCGCATGGCACCCTAGGAATTACCCCGGCACCCATGGGAGACCAGGGTGGAGCAGCACCCAGAGCAGCGTGTCCCCAAGGCTTGTCATCAGGGTCATTTGGTGGGACAATGGGGTGTCCCCCAGCACCCCTGTGACGCCCATACCACCAGCACCCCTGGGGCCCCCCCATAGCACCCATGGGACCCCCCCCTAGCACCCATGGGATGCCCTGGCATCCCCCCGACCCCTCCAGCACCCGTGGGACCCCAGGATGGAGCACCACCCTGAGCAGCACGTCCCCATGGTTTGTCATCATGGTCATCTGGGGGGGACACTGAGGTCCCTCTCCAGCACCCTGCACTGTCACGGGACCCCCCCTCAGCACCCATGGGACGCCTCAGCATCCCTAGACATCCCCCCTCAGCACCCATGGGACCCCCCAGCATCCCTAGACACCCCCCCCAGCACCCATGGGACTCCCCCAGCACCCACGGGACCCCAGGGTGGAGCAGCGATGAGAGCTGCACGTCCCCATCCTTTGTTATCATGGTCACCTTGGTGGGGACAAGGGGGTGTCCCCCAGCACCCATGGGACACTCCAGCACCCCTGGGACCCCCATAGCACCCACGTGACCCCCCCTAGTATCCTTGGGTTCCCCATAGCACCCATGGGACCCCAGGATGGAGCAGTACCCAGGGCACCCTCTCCCCATGGTTTGTCATCAGGGTCACCTTGGTGGGGGGAAACACCGAGGTCCCCCACAGCACCCCTATAGCACCCATGGGACCCCCCACCACCACCACCCCTGGGACCCCCATAGCACCCATGGGACCCCCCACCTTGACGTTGACGTTCTGGTCGAAGCCATCCATCTGGTTGAGGAGCTCCAGGAGGATGCGCTGAACCTCCCGGTCGGCTGCGGTGGAGGGTGGGGTGGGGTGGGGACAGGGTGGGGAGCTGACACCCAAGGGACCCACCCCAACCCCCCCCCCCCAGCACCCATCACCCTCCCAAGGACCTTCCTGACCTGGCCCCACAGATGGGGGGCCTGATATGCCCTGGGTCCCCCCACCCCAAGCGACATCAGAGGGTCCCTGATCCCCACCCAGGGGTCTTCCCCCAGCCCCAAGGACCAGGGGACACCAAGGGGTCCCGGAACCCCACCACGGGGTTCTCCAGAGGGTTCCTGACCCCCCACCCAAGCCCCAGGGACCACCAAGGGGTCCCAGAACCCCACCACAGGGTCCTCCAGAGGGTTCCTGACCCCCACCCAAGCCCCAGGGACCACCAAGGGGTCCTGGAACCCCACCATGGAGTTCTCCAGAGGGTTCCTGACCCCCATCCCAGCCCCAACGACCACCAAGGGGTCCCAGAACCCACCATGGAGTTCTCCAGAGGGTTCCTGACCCCCACCCAAGCCCCAGGGACCACCAAAGGGTCCCAGAACCCTACCACAGGGTCCTCTAGAGGGTTCCTGACCCCCACCCAAGCCCCAACGACCACCAAGGGATCCCGGAACCCCACCATGGAGTTCTCCTGAGGGTTCCTGACCCCCCACCCAAGCCCCAGGGACCACCAAGGGGTCCCAGAACCCCACCACAGGGTCCTCCAGAGGGTTCCTGACCCCCACCCAAGCCCCAACGACCACCAAGGGATCCTGGAACCCCACCATGGAGTTCTCCTGAGGGTTCCTGACCCCCACCCAAGCCCCAACGACCACCAAGGGATCCTGGAACCCCACCATGGAGTTCTCCTGAGGGTTCCTGACCCCCCACCCAAGCCCCAACGACCACCAAGGGGTCCCGGAACCCCACCATGGAGTTCTCCAGAGGGTTCCTGACCCCCTACCCAAGCCCCAACGACCACCAAGGGGTCCCGGAACCCCACCACAGGCTTCTCCAGAGGGTTCCCCACGTCCCCTCACCTCCGGTCTGGGCGTCGAAGCGCTTGGTGGCGATGGCGTCGATCTCGTCGATGAAGATGATGGCGGGGGCGTTCTCCTTGGCCAGGCGGAAGACGTCGCGCACCATGCGGGGACCCTCCCCCAGGTACTTCTGGACGAACTCCGAGCCCACCACCCGGATGAAGGCGGCTGGAGACACCCGCAGGGGCTGGGACCTTGCGTCTGGGTGGGGGGGTGCCCCAGGGAGCACCCCTAGAACTCCCCTGGCCACCAGCACCCCAAGGAACCCACCAGCACCCCAAGGAGCCCACCAGCACCCTGGGGTGCTCTCAGCAACCCAAGGAGCCCACCAAAATCCCCCAGGATCCCATCAGCACCCTGGGGTGCCACTGCCACCCCAAGAACCCCACCAGCACCCCAAAGACCCCACCAGCACCCTGAGGTACCCTCAATACCCTAAGGACCTCACCAGCACCCTAAGAACCCCACTAGCACCCTGGGGTGCCCTCAGCAACCCACAGAGCCCACCAGCACCCCAAGGACCCTACCAGCACCCTGGGGTGCCACTGCCACCCCTAGGTGACCCCAGCATCCCAAGGACCCCACCAGCACCCCAAGAACCCCACTAGCACCCTGGGGTGCCCTCAACAACCCCAGGAGCCCATCAGCACCCCAAGGACCTCACCAGCACCCTGGGGTGCCACTCCCATCCCCAGGTACCCCCAGCACCCCAAGGACCCCACCAGCACCCCAAGGACTCGTTACAAGGACCCCCAAAGACCCCCTCAGCACCCTGGGGTGCCCTCAGCACCCCAAGGACCCCATCAGCACCCTGCAGTGCCCCCAGCACCCTAAAGACCCCACTACTACCTCAAGGACCTCACCACTACCCAAAGCTTATCTGAGCACCCCAAGGTCCCCACCAGCACCCTGGGGTGCCACCACCAGTCCCAGGTACCCCCAGAACCTCACCAGCACCCCAAGGACTCCAGGACCATCCCAGGAGTACCCCATCACCTCAAGGACCCCACCAGCACCCTGGGGTGCCGCCACAGCACCCCAAAGACCCCACCATTACTGAAGGACCCCATCACCACCCAATGGACCCCAACCAACCCAAGGACCCCACCACCACCCAACGGTTACTCCAGCACCCCAAGGTCCCCCAACACCAACCCAAGGACCCCACCACCACCCAACAGTTACCCCAGCACCCCGAGGTCCCCCAACACCAACCCAACGACCCCACCACCACCCAACGGTTACCCCAGCACCCTGAGGTCCCCCAACACCAGCCCAAGGACCCTACCACCACCCAACGGTTATCCCAACACCCCAAGGTCCCTCAACACCAACCCAACGACCCTATCACCACCCAACGGTTACCCCAGCACCCCAAGGTCCCTCAACACCAACCCAAGGACCCCACCACCACCCAACGGTTACCCCAGCACCCCGAGGTCCCCCAACACCAACCCAAGGACCCCATCACCACCCAACAGTCACCCCAGCACCCCAAGGTCCCTCAACACCGCCCAATGGTTACCCCAGCACCCCGAGGTTCCCACCACCACCCTGGGGTACCCCACCATCAACCCAAGGACCCCAACCAACCCAAGGACCCCACCATCACCCAACGGTTACCCCAGCACCCTGAGGTCCCTCAACACCAACCAATGGTTACCCCAGCACCCCAAGGTTCCCACCACCACCCTGGGGTACCCCACCATCAACCCAAGGACCCTAACCAACCCAAGGACCCCATCACCACCCAACGGTTACCCCAGCACCCCGAGGTCCCCCAACACCAACCCAACGACCCCATCACCACCCAACGGTCACCCCAGCACCCCAAGGTCCCTCAACACCACCCAATGGTTATCCCAGCACCCCGAGGTTCCCACCACCACCCTGGGGTACCCCACCATTAACCCAAGGACCCCAACCAACCCAAGGACCCCACCATCACCCAACGGTTACCCCAGCACCCTGAGGTCCCTCACCACCACCCCAAGGATCCCACCACCCCCCCAAAGATCCCACCACCCACCATGGGTGCCCCCAGCACCCCGAGGTGCCCCACCTGTGGTGTGGTGGGCCACAGCCTTGGCCAACATGGTCTTGCCGCAGCCGGGGGGTCCGTACATGAGGACACCCCGTGGGGGGTCAATGCCGATCTGGGTGGGGAGACGACACCCGGGGGTGACGTCAGGGGTCACCAAGGGTCCCATGTCCCCCCCACCCTTGGGTGCCATGTGGCCTCACCTGCTTATAGAGCTCGAAGTGGGTGAGGGGCAGCTCCACGGCCTCCCGCACCTCCTGCTTCTGGATGTCCATGCCCCCGATGTCGGCGTACATCACGTCCGGCTTTTGGTCTGCAACGGGGACAGGCCATCAGCGGGTCACCCGACGGGGTCACCACGGTGGCCGAGGGTCTCCGACCGGTGCCAGGGATAACCTCGGTCACCGGAGAACAGCTCCAACCAGACCAGGTGACCTGGGACCTTGTCCAGGTGATGGTTGGGTAGCTCCAAGGATGGAGACCCACCACCCTCCATCCATGCCTCCATCCTTATTGTGACAACAATTCCTGGACCAATCTCCCTTCCAAAACATCTCCAACCACAGGAGGTCACTTGGGACCTTGTCTAGGTGATGGCTGGGTAGCTCCAAGGATGGAGACCCACCACCCTCCATCCACGCCTCCATCCTTATTGTCACAACAGTTCCTGGACCAATCTCCCTTCCAAAACATCTCCAACCACAGGAGGTCACTTGGGACCTCGTCCAGGTGATGGTTGAGTAGCTCCAAGGATGGAGATCCACCACCCATCTAGGTCTTGGTCACGGCGCCATCCTCTTGGGACAACAAGGACAAGACATTCCTACTGCAACCTCCTCCCCAAAACACCTCCGACCAGAGTAGGTGACTTGGGACCTTGTCCAGGTGATGGCTGGGTAGCTCCAAGGATGGAGACCCACCACCCACCACCCTTGGTCATGGTTCCAACCCTTTGGGACAGCGAGTCCCTGGTCCAACATCTCCTCTGAAACTTCTCCAACCAGGCTGGGGCGCTCAGGACCTTGCCCAGGCGAGGGTTGGATGTCTCCAAGGATGGAGACCCACCACCCATCTAGGTGTCAGCCCTGGCTCCGAGACAAAAGGTCCTTGGTCCAACCTCCTCTGCAAAAACCATCTCCAACCAGAGCAGATCACTTGGGACAGCAGGGACAGGAGGTCCAACCTCCACCTTTCCAACCACAGCAACTCACTTCGCATCCTGTCCAGGCAACGCTCGCGTGTCTCCAACGATGGAGACCCACCACCACCCATGTAGACCTTAGCCACGGCTCCGCTCTCCTGAGCCAGCAGGGACAAGAAGTCCCTGGTCCAACCTCCTCCATAAAACACTTCCCACCGGAGCAAGGCGCTCAGGATCTAACCCAGGTGAGGGATGGGTACGTCCAAGGATGGAGACCCACCACCCCTCCGGGTGGACCTGGACCACGTCCAGGTGCTCTCCACCATTCGGGTCCAGCTCTGAAGGTTCCTCTAAAGAAGAGCTCCGACCTTCAGCACCGTGGCATCTCCACAACCTGGCAGAACCCACGAACCTGCTGAGAACACCCTTGGTCCCACCACCGACAACGTGAACGAAGATACGTCACCCAACATCAAGCCCTTTCTGGTCACCACTTGGACCATGTCCTGCTGCTCTCCGCTCTCCAGGTCCAGCTCTGGAGATCCCTGGTCTCCAGTGCACCAACATCTCCCCAACTTGGTAGCACCCATGAACCTGCTGTGAGAACGCCCTTGGTCCCACCACCGACGGCGTTGGCCGGCGCTCTGCACCCCGAAGCCTGGCTCCCTGGGACATGGGTGGTGGCCCTGGGACACGGGTAGTGGCCCACCTGACGTGAGCATCATGATGCTGCTGTCGGCCTCGGGTGGGAGGACGTCCACCAGCGCGTTGCTGTGCTTGTGCAGGGCCACCGAGGCATTGGGCTTCAGCAGCTCCCGGTCGATGGTGCTCAGGATCCGCACGTAGTAGTTGGAGCCTGCAGGAGAACAAGGACAGGGTGGCCCTCACGTGTCACCTCCACCAGGCTTGTTCCCAAGCACGCCATGTCCCCACATTACCTGTCCCCTCGTGGCCATCCTCAACCTTCCATGCCCATCCCCACGTCCCCACCACACCTTTCTTCTCATGGCCATCCCCAACCTTCCACGCTCATCCCCATGTCCCCACCACACCTTTCTTCTCATGGCCATCCCCAACCTTCCACGCTCATCCCCATGTCCCCACCACACCTGATCCCTCACAGCCATGATCCATCTCTACGTTCCCACCACACCTAACCACCTCATGGCCATGGTGGTGGTGATGCTGGTGGGAAAACCCAACTCCCCATGCCCATCCTCATGTCCCCACCACATCTGATCCCTCATAGCCAGTCCATCCCCACGTCCCCACCACACCTTTCTTCTCATGGCCATCCCCAACATTCCACGCTCATCCCCATGTCCCCACCACACCTGATCCCTCACAGCCATGATCCATCTCTACGTTCCCACCACACCTAACCACCTCATGGCCATGGTGGTGGTGATGCTGGTGGGAAAACCCAACTCCCCATGCCCATCCTCATGTCCCCACCACATCTGATCCCTCATAGCCAGTCCATCCCCATGTCCCCACCACACCTTTCTTCTCACGGCCATCCCCAACCTGCCATGCCCATCCCCACGTCCCCACCACACCTCATCCCTCACAGCCATGATCCATCTCGACATTCGCACCACACCTAACCACCTCATGGCCATGGTGGTGCTGGTGGGAAAACCCAACTCCCCATGCCCATCCCCATGTCCCCACCACACTCGATCCCTCATAGCCAGTCCATCCCCACGTCCCCACCACACCTTTCTTCTCATGGCCATCCCCAACCTTCCATGCCCATCCCCACGTCCCCACCACACCTGATCCCTCGTAGCCAGTCCATCCCCACATCCCCATCACACCTTTCTTCTCATGGCTATCCCAACCTTCCACACCCATCCCCACGTCCCCACCATACCTTTCTTCTCATGGCCATCCCCAACCTTCCATGGCCATCCCTACATCCCCACCACACTCGATCCCTCATAGCCAGTCCACCTCTACATCCCCACCACACTTAACCATCTCATGGCCATGGTGGTGGCAAAACCCAAGTCGCCACGCCCATCCTCACGTCCCCACCACGCCTGATCCCTCATAGCCAGCCCATCCCCACGTCCTCACCACACCTTTCTTCTCACGGCCATCCCCAACCTTCCCCACCCATCCCCACGTCCCCACCACACCGTTCTTCTCATGGCCATCCCCAACCTTCCACGCCCATCCCCACGTCCCCACCACACCTTTCTTCTCACGGCCATCCCCAACCTTCCATGCCCATCCCCATGTCCTCACCACACCTTTCTTCTCACGGCCATCCCCAACCTTCCACGCCCATCCCCACGTCCCCACCACACTGTTCTTCTCACGGCCATCCCCAACCTTCCACGTCTGCCCCCACGTCCCCACCACACCGTTCTTCTCATGGCCATCCCCAACCTTCCACGCCCATCCCCACGTCCCCACCACACCTTTCTTCTCACGGCCATCCCCAACCTTCCATGCCCATCCCCATGTCCTCACCACACCTTTCTTCTCACGGCCATCCCCAACCTTCCACGCCCATCCCCACGTCCCCACCACACTGTTCTTCTCACGGCCATCCCCAACCTTCCACGTCTGCCCCCACGTCCCCACCACACTGTTCTTCTCATGGCCATCCCCAACCTTCCACGCCCATCCCCACGTCCCCACCACACCTTTTCTCACGGCCATCCCCAACCTTCCACGCCCATCCCCACGTCCCCACCACACCGTTCTTCTCACGGCCATCCCCAACCTTCCACGCCCATCCCCACGTCCCCACCACACCGTTCTTCTCACGGCCATCCCCAACCTTCCACGCCCATCCCCACGTCCCCACCACCCCTCATCCCTCACAACCAGTCCATCCCCACGTCCCCACCACCCCTGCCCCCCGTGACCACGCCCCGCCCCGCCCCGCACCGGTGGTGGAGCCCACGATGGCGGTGTTCTGGTCGACGGCCTCCAGGAACTGCCCGATGACCAAGGGGATGCTCTGGATCCGCTTCACCTCCTCCTGGGCGTGGAGGAACTCCTTCTTCAGGTTCTTCTGCTCGTCCTTGATGTACTCCTCCTGCACCTCCAGGAACTCCAGCTCCTGCTGCAGCTTCTGCTGGGACATCCGGAGGTCAAAAAGGGCGGGGGGGGGGGGGGTCCTGCTTGCCCCCCACCCTTCTCCCTGCCTGCACCTCCTCCTGCCTGCACCTCCTCCTGCCTGCACCTCACCTTGTAGCGGCTGTAGAGGTCCTCCAGGTCCTCAGGTTCTGGCACCAGGAAGGAGAGGCCGGCGGGCGGGCGGGGGGCGGCCAGCGCTGGCACCTCATCCTGGGGACAGGGGAGGGAGGCACCCAAGGGTGGGGGGGGACACCCAGGGGTGGGGGGGGGGCACCCAAAGGGTGGGGGAGCACCCAGAGATTGGAGGGGGAACCAGGTTGGGGGGGAGAGGACAACACCCAGAGATTGGGGGGGGGCCACCTGGGCAAGGAGGGGGGGGGCAGAGAGATTTGGGGGGGGGGCACAGAGAGATAGGGGGCACCCAGAGGTGGGGTGGGGCACCCAAGGGTGGGGGGACACCCAGAGATTTGGGGGGGAACCAGGTTGGGGGGGGGGGAGGAACAAGACACCTAGAGATTAGATGGGTGCCACCTGGGCAAGGGGGGGGGGCAGAGAGATTGGGGGGGGCACAGAGAGATGGGGGGCACCCAGAGGTGGGGTGGGGCACCCAAAGGTGGGGGGGCACCCAAAGGTGGGGGGAAGCACCCAGAGATTTGGGGGGGAACCAGGTTGGGGGGGAGAGGACAACACCCAGAGATTGGGGGGGGCCACCTGGGCAAGGTGGGGGGGGGGGGCAGAGAGATTGAGGGGGGCACAGAGAGATGGGGGGGGCACCCAGGGGTGGGGACACTGAAGCAACGCGGGGGGGGCACCCGGAGGTTAAGGGGGGGGGCACCCATGGGTGCGGGGAACACCCAGAGATGAGGGGACCCCGCGGGAGGGGTCACCCTGAAACGGGGGGGGGGTGTCACCCGAGGGAGAGGGCACCCCGAAATGAGGGGGCACCCGGAAGTGTGTGGGGGGGGGGCACCCGGAAGTAGGGGGGAAAGGGGGGGGGGAAGGAACCGGAGGGGGGGGAGGGGGCACCCATGGCCGAGGGGATCCCCGGGGGGTCCCCGGAAATGGCCAGCCCCTCCCAAACCCCCCTGGGGTGTGTGGGACCCCCCCGACCCCCCCAGACCCCCCCGGTCCCCCCCCCAGACCTGCGCCTTCTCCCCCAGCAGCCCCAGCTCCTCCATCGTGACGGCGCGCAGCGGCCGCGGGGGCTGACGGGAATGGGGGGGAGGAGCCGCGCGGGGGGGGGGTGCGGGAAACCCCGCCCCCTCCGCCGGCTGCCGCGGGGCATGACGGGAGATGTAGTCCCGGAACCAGCGCTCCCAGCGCCGCCCCAGTGCTCCCAGTACGGCGCTCTGGCTCCCTCCAGTGCTCCCAGTGCAGCTCCCTGGCTCCCCCCAGTGCTCCCAGTGCCGCCCCAGTTCTCCCCCCAGTGCCTGAACCTGGCTACCCCCAGTGCTCCCAGCTGGGCTCCCTATCTCTTCCCAGTGCTCCCAGTGCCGTCCCAGTGCTCCCAGTGCTGATCCAGCGCTCCCCCAGTTGCTCCCAGTGCCGCCCCCGTGCTTCCCCCAGTACTGCCCCAGTGCTCCCAGTGCCACTCCCTATCTCTCCCCAGTGCTCCCAGTACCACCCCCGGGCTCCCAGTGCCACCCTAGTGCTCCTCCCTGGATCCCCCCAGTTCTCCCAGTGCCACCCCAGTGCTCCCAGTTCGGTTGCCTGGCTTTCTCCAGTGCTCCCAGTGCCTCTACCTGGCTCCCTCCAGTACTTCCAGTACCACACCAGTGCTCCTCCCTGGATCCCCCCAGTTCTCCCAGTGCCACCCCAGTGCTCCCAGTTCGGTTGCCTGGCTCCCTCCAGTGCTCCCAGTGCTGCCCCAGTGCTCCCAGTGCCTCTACCTGGCTACCCCCAGTGCTCCCAGTCCAGCTCCCTATCTCTTCCCAGTTCTCCCAGTGCCGTCCCAGTTGCTCCCAGTTCAGTTCCTGGCTCCCCCCAGCACTTCCAGTACCACCCCCAGGCTCCCAGTGCCACCCTAGTGCTCCTCCCTGGATCCCCGCAGTTCTCCCAGTGCCGTCCCAGTGCTCCCAGTTTGGTTGCCTGGCTCCCTCCAGTGCTCCCAGTGCCTCTATCCGGCTCCCTCCAGTGCTCCCAGTACTGCCCCAGTGCTCCCAGTGCCTCTACCTGGCTACCCCCAGTGCTCCCAGTTCAGCTCCCTATCTCTTCCCAGTTCTCCCAGCGCTGTCACGGTGCTCCCAGTTCAGTTCCTGACTCCCCCCAGTACTTCCAGTACCACCCCCAGGCTCCCAGTGCCACCCCAGTGCTCCTCCCTGGATCCCCCCAGTTCTCCCAGTGTCACCCCAGTGCTCCCAGTTAGGCTGCCTGGCTCCCTCCAGTGCTCCCAGTGCCTCTATCCGGCTCCCTCCAGTGCTCCCAGTACTGCCCCAGTGCTCCCAGTGCCGCTCTCTGGCTCCCTCCGGTGCTCCCAGTGCCGCCCCAGTGCTCCCAGTGCCTCTACCTGGCTACCCCCAGTGCTCTCAGGTCGGCTCCCTATCTCTTCCCAGTTCTCCCAGTGCCACCCCAGTGCTCCCAGTTTGGCTCCAGCGCTCCCAGTGCCGCCCAGTTCTCCCACTGCTGATCCAGTGCTCCCCTAGGTGCTCCCAGTGCCGCCCCCATGCCGCTCCCTGGATCCCCCCAGTTCTCCCAGTGCCACCCCAGTGCTCCCAGTTCAGTTCCCTGGCTCCCCCCAGTGCTCCCAGTACCATCCCCAGGCTCCCAGTGCCACACCAGCGCTCCCATTCCCACTCGCTGGCTCTCTCCAGTACTCCCAGTTCCGCCCCAGTGCTCCCAGTGCCACTCCCTATCTCTCCCCAGCGCTCCCAGTGCTGCTCTCTCTATCCCCCCAGTTCTCCCAGTGCCATCCCAGTGCTCCCAGTTCAGTTCCCTGGCTCCCCCCAGTGCTTCCAGTACCACCCCCGTGTTCTCAGTGCCACCCCAGTGCTCCCAGTGCCGCTCCCTACCTCTCCCCAGTACTCCCAGTGCCGCCCCAGTGCCGCTCTCTGGCTCCCCCCAGTGCTCCCAGTACTTCCCTGGCTCCCCCCAGTGCTCCCAGTTCTGCTCCCTATCTCTTCCCAGTGCTCCCAGTGCTGATCCAGCGCTCCCCCAGGTGCTCTCAGTTCTGCTGTAGTGCCATGCCAGTGCTCCCCCCAGTTCTCCCAGTGCCGGTCCAGTGCTCCCAGTGCCATCCCAGTGCTCCCCCCAGTGCTCCCAGTTCGGCTCCCTGGCTCCCCCCAGTACTCCCAGTGCACCTCCCTGGCTACCCCCAGTGATCACAGTACTGCCCCAGTTCTCCCAGTTTGGTTCTCCGGCCACCCCCCAGTGCTCCCAGTGCCTCTCCCTGTCTCCTCCAGTGCTCCCAGTGCCGCCCCAGTGTTCCCAGTCCGGCTCCCCGACTTTCCCCAGTGCTCCCAGTGCCACCCTAGTGGTCCCCCCAGTACTCCCAGTGCCGCTCCCTGTCTCCCCCCAGTGCTCCCAGTGCCGTCCCCGTGCTCCCAGTGCTACACCTGCCTCTCCCAGTGCTCCCAGTGCCGCCCCAGCGCTCCCAGTGCGGCTCTTGCCCCGCCCCGCCCCGCCTCACCCCGCCCCCTCAGCCGCCCTGACTCCGCCCCCCCGAGCGCGGGGAGCCGCTGCCGCGCATGCGCGGTCGGACCGGCGGGACGGGGCCGCTGCATCCGGGACCCGGTGGGCGGTTCCGGGTGGGGCGGGGCGGGGCCGGGCCAGGGGCGGGGCCAGAGGCGGGGTTACAGTGAGGGGGAGGGGTTTCTGTGCGGTATAAGGTGTTGTATGGGGAAAGGGGGCGGGGTCTTGCCGGGAAGGGGGTGGGGTCGCGGGGAAGGGGCGGAATCATAGTGTGAGGAGGCGGGGTCATGGGGAAAGGGGGCGGGGTCGCAGGGTGGGGCAGGGGAGTCACGGCCAAGGGGGCGGGTCTGTGATGGGCAGGGGGGCGGGGCCGTGCCTGAAGGGGAGTGGGTCTGTGGAGTGGAGGGGCTTATGCGGGAAGGAGGCGGGGCCATGTGGGGTAGTGGGAGGGGCCTGCCGGGGTGGGGGCTCAGGAGGGGGAAGGGAGCTGGGGGGGGGGAAGGCAGCTTGGGGGGGGGGGGAAGGGGGTCTCCCCCCCCAACCTGGGCGCACACGTGAAGCACACGCGTGTTCACGCCTGCGTGTGTGCACCCGCCGGCACGTCGCTCCCTGTCACCACCGGCCCGGCCCCGTGGCTGGAGGGGGGGGGGGTCTCCACCAGTGCCCCCCATCCCCACGGTCACCTCCTCGGGGGGGGGGGGGCTCCACCAACACCCCCCCCCCCCCCAAAATGGCCACCACCGCCTCCTCGCACCCTCCACTGCACGAACGCCTCGCCGCGCAGCACCCACGCCGGCACCCAAGGGCATCAACCGTCGCCGTCGCCCCCCCCCCCCCCAAAACCCATCGTATATTGGGGAGGGGGCTCCCCAAAACCAAGCGGGAGGGAAACCCGCTGCTCCCCCCAACCCCGACCCCATCCGCCCCACCGGGGTGATACCCGGCGCTCGAACTCGTCTTGGCGTTTCCTCCTCCGCCCTCCGCAGCTCCCACCCCGGCCCCGAGCCCTTTTGCTTTCGGTTTTCCAGGAGTTTCCGAGAAACGGGAAAGAGGGGGGGGGGGGGGAAAAACCCCCAATAAATCCAAGAAAGGAGGGTGATAACGGAGGGTGGGGGGCTCGGCAAGAGGCTGCGCCTGCTGGAGGAATTGGGGGGGGGGGGGGAAAGGGGAGCGGCGAGGAAGAAGAAGAGCGCGAGCGAGGAGGAAGAGCGCGGGCGAGCACCCTGAAGGCTCAGCCTCGGCGGTCGCACCCTCGCCCCTCGTCCCCGGCCTCGTCCCAGGTAAGCGATGTCGCCTTGCTCCCACCTTGCCCCCCCCCGCCCCCCCCCCCACCTTTCTGCTCCCTTCAATCACAGTTTCGGAGCCCAAAATTGCCCTGAATCGGTGTTTCGCGGCCCAAAAGCTTCTTAAGTCGGGGGTTTGCACCCCAAAAGCTCCCGAAGTCGGTGTTTCGGAGACCCAAAAGCTCCCTAAATCGGTGTTTCGGAGGCCCCAAATCTCTCTAAATCTGCGTTTCCGAGCCCAGAAGCTTCCTCAAATCGCTCGCTCTGAGCCCCAAAGCTCCCTACATCGTTTTTTCTGAGCCCAAAAGGTGCCTAAATCGGTGGTTTTGAGCCCTGAAGCTCCCGCAATCGGTCTTTCTGAGCCCCAAAGCTCCCTAAATTGCTGTTTTTGAGCCCGAAAGCTCCCTACATCGCTCTTTCTGAGCCCAAAAGGTCCCTGAATGGGGCTTTCTGAGCCCAAAATCTCCCTAAATGGACTTTTCGGAGACCCCAAAGCTCTCTAAATCGCTGTTTCTGAGCCCCAAAGCTCCTTACATCGCTCTTTCTGAGCCCAAAAGGTCCCTGAATGGGGCTTTCTGAGCCCAAAAGCTCCCTAAACCGGTGTTTCGGATACCTCAATTGGTTTTTCTGAGCCCAAAATCTCCCTAAATGGACTTTTCAGAGCCCAAAATCTCCCTACATCAGTGTTTTGGAGACCCAAATCTCTCTAAATCAGTATTTCTGAGCCCGGAAGCTTCCTCAAATTGCTCGCTCTGAGCCACAAAGCTCTCTACAGTGGTTTTGCTGAGCCCAAAAGGTGCCTAAATCGGTGGTTTTGAGCCCCGAAGCTCCTGAAATGGGTGTTTCGGAAGCGCAAAAGCTCTGTAAATGGGTGTTTCTGAGCCCCAAATCTCCCTAAGTCGCTGTTTTTGAGCCCCAAAGCTCCCTAAATTGCTGTTTCTGAGCCCGAAAGCTCCTTACATCGCTCTTTCTGAGCCCAAAAGGTCCCTGAATGGGGCTTTCTGAGCCCAAAAGCTCCCTAAATCGCTCTTTCTCAGCCCAAAAGCTCCCCAAGTCGCTGGTTTTGAGCCCCAAAGCTCCCTAAATCGCTCTTTCTCAGCCCAAAACCTCCCCAAGTCGCTGGTTTTGAGCCCCAAAGCTCCCTAAA
Organism: Sarcoramphus papa; assembly: GCA_037962945.1. Taxonomy (NCBI): domain Eukaryota; kingdom Metazoa; phylum Chordata; class Aves; order Accipitriformes; family Cathartidae; genus Sarcoramphus; species Sarcoramphus papa. Next base: position 2,629,663 of record CM075616.1, on the reverse strand, counting down.
TCGCTCTTTCTCAGCCCAAAAGCTCCCCAAGTCGCTGTTTTTGAGCCCCAAAGCTCCCTAAATCGATCTTTCTCAGCCCAAAAGCTCCCCAAGTCGCTGGTTTTGAGCGCCAAAGCTCCCTAAATCACTCTTTCTCAGCCCAAAAGCTCCCCAAGTCACTGTTTTTGAGCCCCAAAGCTCCCTAAATCGCTCTTTCTCAGCCCAAAAGCTCCCCAAGTCGCTGGTTTTGAGCCCCAAAGCTCCCTAAATCGCTCTTTCTCCGCCCAAAAGCTCCCCAAGTCGCTGTTTTTGAGCGCCAAAGCTCCCTAAATCGCTCTTTCTCAGCCCAAAAGCTCCCCAAGTCACTGTTTTTGAGCCCCAAAGCTCCCTAAATTGCTCTTTCTCGGCCCAAAAGCTCCCCAAGTCGCTGGTTTTGAGCCCCAAAGCTCCCTAAATCGCTCTTTCTCCGCCCAAAAGCTCCCCAAGTCGCTGTTTTTGAGCCCCAAATCTCCCTAAATCGCTCTTTCTCAGCCCAAAAGCTCCCCAAGTCGCTGTTTTTGAGCCCCAAAGCTCCCTAAATCGCTCTTTCTCAGCCCAAAAGCTCCCTAAGTCGCTGTTTTTGAGCCCCAAAGCTCCCTAAATCGCTCTTTCTCAGCCCAAAAGCTCCCCAAGTCGCTGTTTTTGAGCGCCAAAGCTCCCTAAATCGCTCTTTCTCAGCCCAAAACCTCCCCAAGTCGCTGTTTCTGAGCCCCAAAGCTCCCTAAATCGCTCTTTCTCAGCCCAAAAGCTCCCCAAGTCGCTGTTTTTGAGCCCCAAAGCTCCCTAAATCGCTCTTTCTCAGCCCAAAAGCTCCCCGAGTCGCTCGTTTTGAGCCCCAAAGCTCCCTAAATCGCTCTTTCTCAGCCCAAAACCTCCCCAAGTCGCTGGTTTTGAGCCCCAAAGCTCCCTAAATCGCTCTTTCTCAGCCCAAAAGCTCCCCAAGTCACTGGTTTTGAGCCCCAAAGCTCCCTAAATCGCTCTTTCTCAGCCCAAAAGCTCCCCAAGTCGCTGTTTTTGAGCGCCAGATCTCCCTAAATCGCTCTTCCTCAGCCCAAAAGCTCCCCAAGTCGCTGTTTCTGAGCCCCAAAGCTCCCTAAATCGCTCTTTCTCAGCCCAAAAGCTCCCCAAGTCACTGTTTCTGAGCCCCAAAGCTCCCTAAATCGCTCTTCCTCAGCCCAAAAGCTCCCCAATTCGCTGTTTTTGAGCCCCAAAGCTCCCTAAATCGCTCTTTCTCAGCCCAAAAGCTCCCCAAGTCGCTGTTTTTGAGCCCCAAAGCTCCCTAAATCGCTCTTCCTCAGCCCAAAAGCTCCCCAAGTCGCTCGTTTTGAGACCCAAAGCTCCCTAAATCGCTCTTCCTCAGCCCAAAAGCTCCCCAAGTCGCTGTTTTTGAGCCCCAAAGCTCCCTAAATCGCTCTTTCTCAGCCCAAAAGCTCCCCAATTCGCTGTTTTTGAGCCCCAAAGCTCCCTAAATCGCTCTTTCTCCGCCCAAAAGCTCCCCAAGTCGCTGTTTTTGAGCCCCAAAGCTCCCTAAATCGCTCTTTCTCAGCCCAAAAGCTCCCCAAGTCGCTCGTTTTGAGCCCCAGAGCTCCCTAAATCGCTCTTTCTCCGCCCAAAAGCTCCCCAAGTCGCTGGTTTTGAGTGCCAAATCTCCCTAAATCGCTCTTTCTCCGCCCAAAAGCTCCCCAAGTCGCTGGTTTTGAGCCCCAAAGCTCCCTAAATCGCTCTTCCTCCGCCCAAAAGCTCCCCAAGTCGCTGGTTTTGAGCCCCAAATCTCCCTAAATCGCTCTTTCTCAGCCCAAAAGCTCCCCAAGTCACTGTTTTTGAGCGCCAAAGCTCCCTAAATCACTCTTTCTCGGCCCAAAAGCTCCCCAAGTCGCTTTTTTTGAGCCCCAAATCTCCCTAAGTCGCTGTTTTTGAGCACCACAGCTCCCTAAATCGCTCTTTCTCACCCAAAATCACCCCAAGTCGCTGTTTTTGAGACCCAGATCTGCCTAAATCGCTCTTTCTCAGCCCAAAAGCTCCCCAAGTTGCTGTTTCTGAGCGCCAAATCTCCCCGAATGGGTTTTTCTGAACCGAAAAAGCTCCCCAAATTGCTTTTTCTGAGCCCCGAAGCCGCCTTAATCGTTATTTCCAAGCCCCAAAGCTCCCCAAATCGGCGTTTCGGAGCCCAGGAAGCTCCCGAAATGGAGGCTCCCGCCCCGTTTTTTGTCGGATTTCGGGGTTTCGGCGCTAAAAAGAACGCCTCCCCGCCGTCCCACCCAGGTCCGGAGCCGCGGCGATGGAGGGCTCCGAAGGTGATGGAGGAGGAGAAGAGCTTCACCCGCGGCCCCGGCCCAGCCAGGAGGGCGAGAGCGGAGCCGCGGCGAGCGACAAAGATCGCGGCGACGCCGGGATGCATCCCGCGGCATCCGACAGCCGAAACTCCGTTCCCGAGGGATGCCGGGCCGTCGGTTCAACCCCGGAGCAAGTGACGGGCAACCGGGCGTCCGACGGTGGCGGCGACGACGACTCCTGGGTGATTCTCCCCGGTGAGCCAGGTAATGCCGGAGCGGGGACGGATCCCGACGGGATCAGGGCAGGGAAAATAAGGGAAGGAGAGCGGCCCCTCGCTCACATCCCGCCGGCGACGCTTCGTTTTTAGGGCCGGCGGATCCGTCGGTGGGAATCGGAGACGACCGCGGCGGGCAGGATCCGGCCCCCGGATCCCTCAGCGGATGCAAGGCGGGTGCTTGGAACTCCGCGGTAGCTTGAAATCACGTTTTTCGCGAGCGAAAATGTCGGATTTTTGGGGGTCGGAGCGACTTTTATTTGTCAGCAAAGCGCCACGCGGCCGCTCGCTGGCCCCGCTTCAGCCTCCGGGTCTCGGCTGGCTTCGTTAGCTCCGTTAGCGAGGGCGATAACGTACGCAAGAGGAAAGGGAAAGTGAAAGCGGCGTTAGGGGGAGATAGAAAGTGTCTTGCCGAGCGAAGGAGAGGCGAGAGAAATGAAAAGAAAAGAGAACGGATGCGGTGGAAATCGCTCGCCGCCTCCCGCGGGGAGGCCGTGCCAGGTCCCCGGTTAAAAAAAAAAAACAACCCAACCCTAAACCCCCGCCCCCAAATTCCCCCTTTTTGTTTTTCTTTTTGTTGCGGAGAACGACGTTAGGTGGAGCAGATCTTTGGTCAGTTGGGGTCCTCCACCCGGTTGTGCCCCCTCCCCACCTCTCAACCTTCGCTGGGGCGGGCTGGGGAGGGGTGGGAAACGGAAGACGGAGCCGTCCTGCGCCCGCCCGCGCGCCCGCGCTCTTCAGCAGAACCTCAAACGTCGGCCTCTTGGTGGTTTTGGCCGCAAACCAACGCCCTGCGGGGCGCTGTGGAGAAAATTAACCCCATCCCTGGTCAGACCCAGGACGATCCTCCATGGGAGAGGTCAGTCCTCCGTGGGAGACGTCAGTCCTCCACAGGAGAGGTCAATCCTCTGTGGGAGACGTCAGTCCTCCATGGGAGACATCAGTCCTCCACGGGAGACGTCAGTCCTCCCTGGGAGACGTCAATCCTCCACGGGAGACGTCAGTCCTCCCTGGGAGACGTCAATCCTCCATGGGAGACGTCAATCCTCCGTGGGAGACGTCAGTCCTCCCTGGGAGACGTCAATCCTCCGTGGGAGACGTCAGTCCTCCATTGGAGACGTCAGTCCTCCCTGGGAGACGTCAGTCCTCCACGGGAGACGTCAATCCTCCGTGGGAGACGTCAGTCCTCCCTGGGAGACGTCAGTCCTCCACGGGAGATGTCAGTCCTCCGCAGGAGACGTCAGTCCTCCACGGGAGATGTCAATCCTCCACGGGAGACGTCAATCCTCCATGGGAGACGTCAGTCCTCCACGGCAGAGGTCAATTAGAAAGAAAAACGCCCGTTTTAAGTTAAAAAAAACCCCAAACCCAGGGCGATTAGCCCAGGCACGTCGCGCGCACGTGAGTTTTGGGACCTGATGGGGAAGATTCGGTCGCTGCTGGGTTGGTGGGAGGTATCTCGGCGGGGCCTTGGCGTTGCCAAAGTGGTCCCACGCTGGTCGGGTTCCGGTCTTGAAGGGGTCGTACCCCTGGCCGCGGCCACGTCGTGCTCTGAGGTGGCTCCAACGTTCCTCCAAACGCTCTTGCGACCGCCAGTGACTCTGTTCTTCTCCATCCCAGGCTCCTCCGGTCCCACCACGAGATGAGATCCAGCTCCAGCAGACCCCGGCGCACCGCTACGCATCGACGGAGAAGGAGAACTACCAGAACGCCGACGTCCATCCGAAGGGAGCATCAGGAACGCAGGAACAGAAGCATCTCAGGAGTCCGGTGAGCCCGCTGCGGCTTTCGAAGCTCGTGGCCAAAGCTCTTGGAGGACAAGGGTGGAGTTTTCCATGCCAGGACGGCGTCGCTGGCCTGGATTTTGGAGCTCAATGCTCTACAAGTGGTAGGGGCAGAAGAAGACCCTGCCCAGCCCGTTGTCTCTCCAGTCCTTTGAGCTCGCAGCTTTTGAACTTCTTTTTGTTTTTTTTTTCCTTCAACTCTTCCCATTTTTCTTTTCTCCAGGCGGAGGTCCCGGGTTGCGTTGAGAGAGCGGAGATGACAAACCAGGGGAACCTCAACCGCGCAGGTATCGGCGAGGGCGTTTCCTCGGTCACATTGCCTTCTCCGATGGTAAATCGGGTGCTGAGTCGTGTCGGGAGCGGCCCTGGGTGACAAGAGCTGGTTGGGAGGTGGAAGCTCTTGGTGACACCACATCCCAAAGCCTCCTGGGCTTCCCCCGGGACCTGCCCAGGGAGGAGGACAGGGAGGAAGACGTGATGGGCCATGCCAGCGGCTGCCCTCACCCTGCCGGCCTCACTGCCCGTCCCTATCCCCGGCAAAGCTGTGCCTGAGCGCTGGCGGAGCTTGGGAGGACAGTGAAGACCTCACCCTTAGAGCGGGTTGGGGTTCTTCTTCCAAGAAGACCATGCCCAAGCTGCGAGGAGCCCCCCCTCTCCCTGGTGAACCCCGGTTTCTACCTTTTCTTGGCTTACCGCCTTCTTTGGAGACGTTAATCGATGCTTTCTCCTCGGTTGCAGATGACCAGGAGATCAGAGAAGGCCCAGGACGTTCCAGCAGGTTCGTTACGTGGAAGGATGGCATCGCTGAAGGGGCTGAGGTTGGATCTGGAGGGCTGGAGGTCCAGCAGCTCCCCAGGGGAATGGGCTATGGTGGGAGGAGATGCAGCTTGGGCATCGTTGGCTCCCTTCTCCCCCCGCAAAATCCCACTCCCGCTCGGCATAGAGAGACACCCCCCCCCCAGGGACGTCCTTCCGCATCCTCTTCCCACACCCAAGCTGTAGCCGCTCGCTCCGAGGCATCCGGGTCTTTCCGAAATCCCTCGGAGTAACCGAAGTGTCTTTCGACAGGGCGGGAGGCGACGACGCAAAGGACGCGCAAAGTCGGGGAGCGTTGGCCAAGAGCCAGCTGAAGTGGAGGTGAGCGGCGGACGGGGAAGGGGGGGGGAACGGCGGCAGGAGGACGCAGACGGGACCCGCCACCTCTCTTCCAACAGCTGCCGGCCCAGCCCGTATCTGTTTGGTGGACACCACCACCCACCGCAAGCCACGATGACCGTGGAGTTTGTTGCTGTGCTCTCAGAATATTATAACCTCGAGGAAAGATGCAAGATCTGCGTCGTCTTCTACAAACAGCCCGGCCTCTGCGAAGAATTCGCCAACATGGAGAAAAGGTTAAAAAAAATAAAAACCCAAAACGAACCCCCCCCCCCAAAAAAAGCGATGGTTGAATTTACGCTGAGGAGGCGTTTCCCCGGCGGTTCTCCTTCGGGAGATTCGGCTCCGGGCTGAAGGACCTCGCTGCAGGTTCCTACAGAGCTTGGAGGTGAACCCCGCAATGGAGACGTCCCCGGTGGAGTCGTAGCGCTTGGTGGTGGCTCCTCCAATCTCCCCGTCGCTCCCGGAGCTCTGCCATTTTGGCCGGGGCCAGGAGCTTTCAGCCCCGATCTGAGCTGGGCTGCTTGATTTAACGAATTAGTCCCTTTGGCTGATGAAGCCGGCTGTGGTTTTCTCCCTGACAGTTTTGACGTCTCGTTGGATGAGCCAAAACTTGACCGTTAGCTTGGGTTGGTCAACCCCGAGCCGACGAGCTCCTTCTTTTCCTCTTCCAGAGACAGAGTGATCACGGGCAGCAGCAGGATCCCCCTTTCTCACCTGCAAGGAGGACCCATCTTTTATAAATACGCCCTCGTTAACACCTACAGCCCAGAGAGAGAGTGCAAATTAGAGCAGATTTCTTTAGAGCACTCGGACATCCCGGACACCTTCAAGTACAACGCTCAGTTATATCGTGTCATGAACATACCCAAAACGGAGATCAAAGCGGACGGTAAAGCGTTGTTATTTACCCTAAAGTCACGAGCGGAGGCGGTGGGGATGGCCTACGTTCAACCCTGCTTTATTTTTGGGAGGTTTCAAAGCCGCAGCTTTACGAGCTGCTCGTACAAATAAGCTTTTTTTTTTTTTTCCCCTCGTGATGAAACTCACGGCCGGCACCTAAATCCTATCCGGCAAATGGGTGGCACCTCTCAGGCCGGAGAAAGGCGCAGCCGGTTTCGTCTTTTCGGGGCTCAGCCGAGCTCGGTGCCGACGTTTTGTTCCCAAACTCTTCCTTTTTCCCCAGGGAAGTGGACCTTCTTTGAACACATCGAATGCAGTTTCCCCAGCGGCCACGTCGCCATTTGGAAAACCTTAGCCAAAAAGGTGCCCAGGTGGAAGGTCCAGATGGAATACCTGGAGCACGATTTCTTTGCTCACACCACCTCCTGGAATTCCCTTGAGGATATCGAGAGGAAACTCGACAGGTACAAGGCGAGCACCAAAGTCTGTCTCGGGGACGCCGAGAAAGGAGAAAGCTTTGAGATCGTCTACAATTCGGATGTGGAAGCGGTAAGCGTCCCCCGAAACCTCTCGGGAGCCGGCAAAGCGATGGCTCTCATTTTGAGGGGATGGCTTGGACATTGGAGGGGGGAAGCTAAGAACCTTCTCCTGCCCGGTGGATTTAGCACGTGGGACCTTCCTGGATGGACCTGTGGCACCGGGAATAAATAATTTCTCCCTAGGGAAGTGCCACGCAAGGCGCCCCGCGGGCAGCAGCATCTTCCACCTCCCCTCCTCCTCCTCGGACCAGGCTGTTCTCGGAGAAAAACCATTTTGTCCAGCCTGGTGAAACACCTTCTCCTTATTCTTGTTGTCTAGGTGAGAGACAATATCAAAGGCTTCATACAAGCCATCATCAAGAGCCTGAAGACCAAGGAACATAAACTTCCGAAGCTCCTGTTCGCCTTTCACACCTCGTTTCGCTATCACGTCCCCCTCCCTCCGGCATCCGTCGCCAAAGCTGAAAAGCGCTTCCAGGACATCGACTTCTGCGAAGACAAATACAAAGAGCTGAGAAGCAGAAGGTAATTGAGATCCGTCAACCTGCTCGCTTGGAGCGCCGCCGCTTTCCGAGGTCCGGGGCTCGGCTCGCTCGTCCCCGCGTGTCACTTTGGGTGCCACGTGCTATCCCGAGGGCGCTTAAAGCCGGGTCGGTGGCTTCCGGCCTGGTGAGTCCCTCTCGGGTAACCCGGGCGCCTCGAAAAGCGTTCGACGTCCAGCGGAGGTGGCTCGATCCCAGCTCTTTCCAGACAGCTGCCCGCAGGCAGGATGGAATCCCCATCGCGCGTGGTGGGAGAAGACTCCGCCCCGTGTTGGCACGCGTCTCCCGCTGGCATCCCAGAGGTTCGCTTACGGGCAGTTTGACTTTTTTTGGACCTTTTTTGGGTTTTTTTTTTTTTTTGCAGCAAATACTTGCCGGCTCTGAAGGAAATATGTCTCAGGACCACCGACGGCACCTTGTGGATCTGGTTGGTCCCGCTGCTCTACGCAATCAAGGAGAAGGCGGAGGACCCCTTTCTCCCCTGCGAACCTCCTTCACAAGCCTTCATGCAGCTGAGGGGGGACGAAGAGAAGCAAAGGTGGGTCTGAAAAGGCCGAGGTAGGATCAGGGTAAGGAACCGTCACGCTCTTCAAAGCGCTTTTCATTCCTTCTGCTCGGTGGCTTCGCAAGGAGCTGCCCCTTCTCCTTGGCGTGCTGTCCCCCCTGCCCTGGCGGGGTGGTGAGGGAGCGTTGGTGGACCTCAAGGGGAGGATGGAGCCGGGTGCCGGGCGGTCTTATCCAGACAGCTGGATGGGAGCAGTCCTGGGGAGAGAATGGGTCGGAAGGAACCTTCGAAGGTCATCCAGTCCAACCCCCCCCGCCATGGGCAGGGCCATCTGCCACTAGATCAGGTTGCTCAAAGCCCCAGCCAACCTGATCTTGACCACCGCCAACGACGGGGAAGATGTCCCTGTCCACGGCAGGGATGATCCTTGAAGGTCCCTTCCAACCCAACCCGGACCCAACCCATTCTATGATCTTCCAGTAGATCAGGTTGCTCAAAGCCCCATCCGATCTGACCTGGAAGACTTCTAATGATGGGGGAGATGTCCCTGTCCATGGCAGGGGGGTTGGACTAGATGATCTGTGAAGGGAGGTTGCACTAGATGGTCTTGGAAGGCCACTTCCAACCCAACCCCAAGCCGTTCGATGATCTTCCACTAGATCAGTTTCCTCAAAGCCTCGTCCAGCCTGACCTTGGAACACTTCCGGTGACGGGGCACCCACAGCGTCTCTGGGCAGCCCGTTCCAGTGTCCCGCCACCCTCATCGTACCACGTTTCTTCCTTCAGTCCGCTCTAAATCCGCCCTCTTTCGGTTTAAAACCGTTGCCCCGGCCCAGGTGCAGGACCTCGCACTCGGCCTCGTTGAACTTCATGAGGTCGGCACGGGCTCGCTCCTCCAGCCTGCCGAGGTCAACTTGAACCCCGAGTTTTGTCCTAATGACCTTAAAGCGGGTGAATTTCCGAGAATTCCGGCTTTGCCGTGTAGAGTCACTCGCTGTCAAACCCCGGCTCCTCCTTCCAGCCCCCAGCCACCCTGGCTGTAGGTCACCACTGCGTCTATCGGTCACGGTGCCATCTCAAACACCACCAACGCGCCTCCTGGTCCTCCCAAGTCCATCTGATGTTCTTGACCTCCTTTCCTAGGCAAGTCCTGAAGATGATAGACGCTCACAAGACCTTGATTAGAAGATGTCCTCCGCTGGCGAAGAAGGTGGTGGAGATGGTGGCCGTGAGGAACTTCACCAGGGACCCTTTGCCTGACATTTGGCTTCCGCTCCAGCTCCTCTTGGAGACCTTGTACGGACGCATCCTGGACGTCAGTAGAGCCTCGTCCCAAGTGCCTGTAAGGACAACTGACTGGTGGAAGACCTTCTTCTGCTCTGCGGGGAGTGGTGGGGCTGTTTAGATGTGGGCCAGAACGTGGCCTTGGTTCCTACAGAGATTTTTCAGCAGGACGGAAGGAGTTAATTGTAGAAATGTGGGATTAGAGCCGAATCCTGGGACCAGACGAAAGGGAATCCCTTTCATCTTGCCAGAAAACGTCACGCTTTAGCGTTTAAGTGTGGAAGCTCCTCGGCTGCGGGAGCAGAAGCCGCCTCACGTTTGTCCTCGGTGTCTTTCTGTCCTCTTTTCAGGAAGACGAGTTGAACGTGGCTTTGGAAAGCATCGCCACCAGGATGGACTCCTGGTTCAAGGACTTGTAAGTCGGGGCTTCTTGAGAGGAGAGGTGCTGCGACACCTCCGTAAAGGGTCTGGGGAGGGACGGCTGGAGCCCTGGCTGAGCGGAAAGAGGGTGGCGGCCACGATTTGCCCGTTGCTTTTTGGAGGTCTTTAACCCCACCGCGGCTGGAGGGCGTGGAGACCCACAAGGGTCGTGTCCTACGAACCTGCCCGCGTCCCCCGGCTGCAGACGGTGGCTGCGCTCAGGTAGCGACTGTGAAAGCAACCGCACGAAGCGTTTGGTCCTTTCCCCCGCGTCCACAGGTGCCCGTCGGGGTCTTCAAAGCAATCGCTGAAGCCCACGAGCGAGCAAGAGGTCTTGCAGTGCCTGAACTTGGTGTACATCTTGCTGAAGCTTTTCTTGGAGGAGCTGATGAAAGTGGTGTCGTTCAGCTCCGTGATGATAACGCTGCGGATGCTCGGGATGTTTGTCAGCAAAGCGGATTTGCTGCAAGCGAACAAGGTGAGAACAAGGTCCGTGGCTTCTGTCACGAGGGCTCAGCCCTCCTCTTTGTAGCCGAGGGGAGCCCAGAGCTTCCGGCTCACTCCTCTGTTCTTTAATTTCTCAAGGAGTTCCAGCAGTTTACTTCGGCGGAAAGGTTTCAAGAGTTTTCATGTTTGATCACGCCGTGGCTCGAGAGATACTTCCACAGGGCACCCACGGACGAGAAATCCTTCCTGAAGAACGTTGAGGTGAGTGACGAGACCCAGAGACCAACGCGAGCCGCAGCCCTCGGCAGACGCGGGTGTTCCTCGAGGTCAGCCGACGGGTTTGGCTCTTCCTCCGTAGATGTGGCAGCGGCTGCTTTCGGTGAAGATCCTCTGCACGGAGTGGACCAAGGAGTGGCGGGGCTTGATCCACAACATGTTTGAGAAGTGGCTGAAGAAGGTGAGGCACGGAGACCCTCCAGCTGGTGGGGGACGACGCTCCTGGTCTTTGCCACCTTGGTTTGGCCTCGATCACCATTTTGGTGGTGGAACTCGAGCAGGCTGGTAAGGACGCGGAAAGCGGCTGCCTCCGAAGTGTTTCCTTGCCGTAGGTTAATGACAAATACCTCGTGGACTTCTACTGGGCTTTCCTGAAGATGGAGAAGCACTCGGACACGGAGCTGGAGAGCTGCTTTACGAATCGCATCATCCAGTGGATCAGAGCCCTCGACAAAAGCGAGGTAGGAGAGCTGCTGGAGGCCTCTACATCCCGCTTTGCCAACTCTTTGCCTGATCTGTGCTGGGTTAAGAGAACGGGGAAAGGTCTTTCTGAAACAGCCGTGAGTCCGCAAAGCCCCGAACGAGGAGAAATTTCTCATCCTTCCAGGAATCCGTGCTAAAATCCATGATAGCCATGTTCCTCAAGACGAGCAAACCAGCTGCTGGGACGGTGCTTTCCGTTCTCGTGGAGAAAATGTGTTCGGAGATGAAGAGGCTGGGAAGCGTCGACACGTTCGATGAGAGCACCGGCCCCGTTCTTGCAAACCTGCTCGACACTCCCGGGGTCTGCGATCTCATTTCTGCTGTCCGTGAGTGTCCCCTGAGCGGGGTTTCTTTTTTGGGGGGGAGAAGCTCTTGGTTTGTAAGGGAAGACCTGGGAAGATCAGGTCTTTTCACAGGGACCTTCCAATTTTGTTGGCAACACAAAATGTGAGGAGGAAAAAAATCATCTTCCCCGCTAGAGAAATGAAGTTTCATTCCAGGAATGGAGAAACACCTTGATTTCTTCCTCCCGTCGCAACGCTGCTTCGTTGCGTGCTCAGTGAGCGCGGGGCTTCTTGTTGAGGGGAAGGATGTGATGGAGCCCGAGCGTGTCCACGCAAAGACAGTCAAGCGTTAGAACAAGAGAGAGGTGGTGGCATCACCACGCTCGGAGGGTTTCCGTGGTTGGACGAAGCCTGGTCTGAGGCCAGCGTTGGCCCTTCTTCGATCAGGAGACGGAGAAGAGGACAACTCGCGGCTGTCGCTCCCTGCTACAACTTCTGGCACCATCAAAAAGACTCTGGGCTTGTCGTCTCCGTAGCTGTGCTTCCCATAGTGGCTGTTGGCTGCGGTGGGATTGTCCCTTCGCCTCCTCTTGGCCAGAACAAAGCCACCCAGCATCTTCTTCTGTGCTCCAGTCCCTCTTGGAAGCCCTCCACGTCCACTGGAGCTGGCTGTCCGACCTCAGATGTAATCTCCTAGGCGGTCCCCATGATTTCCTAGGTGGTCCCCATGATTTCCTAGGTGGTCCCCATGGTTTCCTAGGTGGTCCCCATGGTTTGTTTCAGGCAGGGGGAGATACCTGGCTTTCCCGAAGGAAATCCGGGATTTTCCCAAGATGCTGGTTTTGATGGTTGAGCTTAGAAAGCAACCACGCATCTGTCCTCCATGCCGGTGGGGTGACGAACCCCCGCGAACTGGAAGCCGCTGGCTCTTCCCGAGGAGCCGCCTTCGAAAGAAACGCAGGAGAGAAATCGCCGGCTGTCTTTCACCAGACTTCATTTATTTTGCAGAAGAATCGGAGCGCAAGTTTCAAGTGCAGCTCAGCGACGGGGCGAAAATCCTCCTTTCCCGGGTGCGTGCGCTCTCCAGCTTCGTGGGACGTCGCGTTCTCTTGGGAGACATTCCCTGCAGTATCCTCGCCAACATCTTAAAGCATGAGCAGCTGTTTAAGAAGATACTGTGTACCTGTGGTAAGTTCGGGGTTTCCACCTTGGGTGTGTTTTCGTAGTTACGGGGCCAACAGGAGACGTATCGACCGGATAATTACCTCAAATGCCAAGAAAAACGAAAGATTATCTGCAACGGGAGTCCAAAAAAACAGAAGTTGAAAGGTAATAGTTGGTCACAGAGGTGATTTTAAGCGATTTGAGAAGCAGGGAAGAGTGAAAACGCTGGTGGTTTTTTGGTTTGGTTTTTTTTTTTAACGCAGTTCAAGTTTTGGGGTGTTTGTGGAATTTATTTCCAGGCGGCTTCCTGGTGACGGGCCTTGCCTTCAGGCCCATCGCAAACTCCGTCTCTATTCGATTAAAACCCAGAGGAAAGAGGGCAAGTCCTCCAAATTCTGCTCTGAGAATAAACTTTATCGACATTTTTGGTGTTTTTGGGGCAAGTCCTCCAAATTCTGTTCCGAGAAGAAACTTTATCGCTCTTTTTGGTGGTTTTGGGGGGCAAGTCCTCCAAATTCTGCTCTGAGAATAAACTTCATTGGTATTTTTGGTGGTTTTGGGGGCAAGTCCTCCAAATTCTGCTCCGAGAATAAACTTTATGGATCTTTTTGGTGATTTTGGGGGCAAGCCCTCCAAATTCTGCTCTGAGAAGAAACTTTATTGCTATTTTTGGTGTTTTTTGGGGCAAGTCCTCCAAATTCTGCTCTGAGAATAAACTTTATCGGCATTTTTAGTGATTTTGGGGGCAAGTCCTCCAAATCCTGCTCCGAGAAGAAACTTTATTGCTAGTTTTGGTGTTTTGGGGGGCAAATCCTCCAAATGCTGCTCCAAGAATAAACTTTATTGCTCTTTTTGGTGTTTTTGGGGGCAAATATTCAAAATTCTGCTCTGAGAAGAAACTTTATTGCTATTTTTGGTGATTTTGGGGGCAAGCCCTCCAAATTCTGCTCCGAGAATAAACTTTATTGCTATTTTTGGTGTTTTTGGGGGCAAATCCTCCAAATTCTGCTCCGAGAGGAAACTTTATTGCTATTTTTGGTGTTTTTGGGGGCAAGTCCTCCAAATTCTGCTCTGAGAATAAACTTTATTGGCATTTTTAGTGATTTTGGGGGCAAGTCCTCCAAATCCTGCTCCGAGAAGAAACTTTATTGCTAGTTTTGGTGTTTTTGGGGGCAAATCCTCCAAATTCTGCTCCGAGAATAAACTTTATGGATCTTTTTGGTGTTTTTTGGGGCAAGTCCTCCAAATTCTGCTCCGAGAAGAAACTTTATCGCTCTTTTTGGTGTTTTTGGGGGCAAATCCTCCAAATTCTGCTCCGAGAATAAACTTTATTGCTCTTTTTGGTGGTTTTGGGGGCAAGTCCTCCAAATGCTGCTCCAAGAAGAAACTTTATCGCTCTTTTTGGTGGTTTTGGGGGCAGATATTCCAAATTCTGCTCCAAGAATAAACTTTATCGACATTTTTCGTGGTTTTGGGGGCAAATATTCAAAATTCTGCTCTGAGAAGAAACTTTATTGCTATTTTTGGTGATTTTGGGGGCAAGTCCTCCAAATTCTGCTCCGAGAAGAAACTTTATCGCTCTTTTTGGTGGTTTTGGGGGCAAGTCCTCCAAATGCTGCTCCAAGAATAAACTTTATTGCTATTTTTGGTGGTTTTGGGGGCAAATCCTCCAAATTCTGCTCTGAGAAGAAACTTTATCGCTCTTTTTGGTGGTTTTGGCAGCAGCGCTGCTTTGGGCAGGAGCTGCAGGCTTTCTGCAAACTGAAACACTCATCTTTTTTTTTTTCTGGTGGCAGGCGTTACGTTCCCTGCAGCTCTTCCCTTTCCAAGGGGTTCTCCTTCATCGTTCTCCTTCATGTCTGGGTCTTTTTTTCTTCCAGATTCCTCTTTCTCCAAGTGTATAACAGCAGTGCTGGAGGTCAGGAAGCAGGAGTTTGAGCAACTGGAAGAGCAGAAGAAGCAAAGATGCTCCTTTCTCCGCCTGTGCCGTGGCATAGAGGACATGATAAAAGGTATCGGTTGGGTTAAAGGAGCTTCTTCTGCGGTTGTTGAGTGGGGAGATGTCTCCTGAAATATAGAGTCTCACAGTGGGTGGGAGGGAAACGCCATCAGGGAACCTGTTGACTTCAGGGGTCGTCTTTGTTGGCGGAGAGACGCATGACGTGAGTTCCTTCTTCTTGTTCCCGCCCGGTTTAGTGGATCGAAGTACCGTGGAGAAAAGCATCATGGACAACGAGAGTTTTAAGGATCAGATGTCAGTGAAGAAGTTCTCCATCGACGGCAAGAGCGAAACGGAATCGCACGTCCTCGCCGATTATAGCGACATGATGCAAAAACTTTACGTCGTGGAGAAAAGCCAATGTTTCCATCGGCTGTGGAAGACGAGAGCCGAGCAAACCAAAGCCACAATCCCTGAAGATCAAGTTTTCTCCGTCAAAGATGTTCAAGAAAAAATTTATCAGCCAGCCATCGCTGACTTTCAGAAAACCTACCGGTCCCTCAAAGACTTCTCCATCACCCTCGGGGCCGTGCAGAGCCAGTTCGAGAAGCTGCTGGGAGATAAGGATCAGCTCCTGGAGGAGTTTAAAATCATGGAGGACAGCGAAGGGCCGAAGGGTGGAAGGGCTTGCTGGATCGCGGGTGCGGTGGAGAGGATTGAAAACTACCTGACCCTCTCGAAAGTGGTGAACACTGCCAAGATGATCGATGCTCTGAGACAGATGCTTCGGCTGGAGGGCGATTTCCAGATTCTCAGCGACCTGACGAAATACGTACGTAGGAGCGGCGTGGGCATCTGTGTTGGTTGCTCTTGGGAAAATCCACGTAGACAGGTCCATGCGGTAGCTTGTAATGAAATCCTATCGGGTGTCATTCCTCCCTCCTCAGTTAAACTTGAGCGATAGGCCGAAGGAATTACCTCCAGCTGCCTCTTCCTATTCATCGCGGAGGCCTGCAGGGACGAAGTCAAGAGCAGACTTGGGTTTGAGGCCAAGATCTCATCTTGTTTGGGGAGGAGGAGGTAGAACCGAGCTTCTTTCCTTCTCTTCCCGACAGACTCATAATTGTTTTTTTGGTTTTTTGGGTTTTTTTTGTCCAGGAAGAGCAGGAATTCAAGAATAAGCGACTCGATTTTATGACCGAAGACTTAATGAATGTGCAAAAAAGTTTGAGTGACATTCCCCAGGGAGTCTTGGACTTTTTGAGGCAACTTCTGGAATGTGCAAGGAAAGGTTTTACCTCCTGGATCAAGACCATAATAAAAGGTGGGCTGGAAGGAAGGAAATCATCAGATACGGTGACAGAAGGAGACACGGCACTTAGTCCCTGTCTGTCCCCGCATCCAACACAGTGTTGGGTGAATCGGAGCAGAGAAATTCCTCAACCGCCTCTCTTATTTTTCTTTTTTCTTTCTTTTTTTTTGTTTTTTCCCCCCAGACAAGACGGAAATTCCCGTATTTGTGGAGCTGGCATCGATTTCTGCGGGTGAAAACGACATGGATATCGACAGAGTGAGGTTCTTCCGCGATGCCATGGCTGCTTCTGCCCCCATCGTATTAGACCTGAGTCCCACAGCTGGGTTTGACCAGTTCTCTGTGGCTCTGTCTTTCATCAGAGAAGCCATCGCGAAAGACAGTAAGCTTCCCAAGAAGCTGGTGAGTCTTCAAGTCTCGTGTCCAAAAGTCACTCGGACGCTTGCCCTGAGGCCGAGTTGCTCACGTGTAGGTGCCTGATGCCATTTAAGATGGTTTCCCCAGGACATCCGTGTGGGCCTGGCAGGACCCAGCCAGAGGCTGTGCTCTTTTTTGGAGAGAAACCTGGTGGAACATCTCAAATGACCTTAGACACGTGCGTGGGCAACCGGAGGAGACCCCGTAGATGTTGTAAATAAGAGGAAACGAGTTCTGGAGTCGACAATTTAGGATCACAGAATCGTTGAGGTCGGAAGGGACCTCTGGAGATCGTCTGGTCTAAATCCCCTGCTTAAAATGGGGTCAGGCAGGGCAGGTAGCTCACGGCCACGTCCGATTGGGTTTTGAGTGTCTCCAAGGTTGGAAGACTCCAGAACCCGTTTCAGAATTTGATAGAAAAGCTTCTGGTTAACAGAATCCCTCGTGTTTGTGCCCCAGGCTGTCACCGAGCCTCACGCTCTGCTCCCCACCAAAACCAGGGCGGAGAACAAGAGCTTCACCCCACGCCAACGCTCTGGGGTGTTGGGATAGGTCCAACCCTGGGGCTGGGTCTCCTCAGTAGCCATGGGAAACCCCCATCCTCAGAAGAAACGGTCACAGAAACCCCACCCGCATCAACTTTGGGGTGAGGGAGAGGTGCTCAGCGTCCTTCCAGCTGGTTACTGGGTTTCCCTTTGGTTCTCCTTTTGCAGAAAGATTCCTGTGACAACAGAGAGTGGATACAGATGGTTCACGACTCTCACGGCTCTGTGGAGCGTTCTTCGATCTCTCAAGCCAGAAGCATCAACAGAAACGGGATTTTTACCATCTCGGCACCTCCGAAATTCAAGGTGAAGGGTCTCCAAGACTCTTTCTTGTCCAGTTGTATTTCTTAATGCTATTGGGAGAAAAGATCTTTCTCGAAATCAACTTCCAATGAGCATGCCAGGTTGCCAATAGATCTCCAGTTGGGTTTGCAACCAGTACTACCAATTTTCTGGTAAACCTTGAGTATTTTTAGTGGGAAACGGGCTTTTCTTTCCTCCAAAGGAAGTGGTACAAGAGACGTAGAGTCCCGAGGTGCAGCATTTCAACTCAAAGCTATGTAAAAGGCCACGTGGTGACGTCGGTTGTCTTCTCTGCTTTCCAGGCTACGCTTGAGGACTGCGTCTCGTTGAAACTGGTGAATGACGACGAGGAGAGCACATCTCCGGCAGACCAGAAGGCCAAGAAATACAGTTTGTCTCAGCTCACGGAGCTCCAGAACAAGCTTATGTTGATCGCCACCAAGGTCGAGCAGGGCAGAGAGGAGGCAAACCGTTTCTTAGAGGTAAGCGACAGCGCAGCACCAACATCCGCCTGAAAAACGGCGGCCGTTGGGCTTGGGATTTTACTGGAATTATTTCCGGGAGATTCATCCGTGACCTGCGGTTCTGGCCTTTCGCGAGCGGAGGTGTTCCTCTAGGTTGACGCCCACTTCTCAAGCTGCGGGAGTGGGATTTGCTTCCCTAAGCAGCGTTCCTCACTCATGGTGCCCAACAGCCCATCCCAGACCTTTCACGCTTCACTATGGAGGGACTCATAGAATGGTTTGGCTTGGAAAGGACTTTTGAAGGCCATCTAGTTGCATCCCCCCTGCCACGGACAGGGACATCTTTCACTAGATCAAGTTGCTCAAAGCCCCGTCCGACCTGACCCTGAACACTTCCGATGTTGGGGCATCCACAAATTCCCTGGGCAACCTGTTCCAGTGTCCCACCACCCTCATTGTACAACGTTTCTTCCTCACATCCGATCTAAATCCACCTTCTTTCAGTTTAAAACCGTTGTCCCTTGTCCTGTCACTACAGGCCTCGGTAAAAGGTCTCTCTCCATCTTTCTTACAAGCCCTCTTTGTATTGAGCGGCGACAAGAACGTCGCCCCAGAGCCCCTCCAACTGAACAATCCCAACTCTCTCAGCCTTTCTTCAGAGCAGAGGCGTTCCAGCCCTCTGACCATTCTTGTGTCCCTCCTCTGGACCCACTCGAACAGCTCCGTGTCTTTCTTAGAATCATTGAAGCATTTAGGTTGGAAAAGACCTTTAAGATCACGGAGTCCAACCGTAAACCTAACACTGCCAAGTCCACCACTAAGCCATGTCCCTAAGTGCCACATCTACACGTCTTGTACATACCTCCAGGGATGGTGACTCAACCACTTCCCTGGGCAGCCTGTTCCAATGCTTGAGAACCCTTTCCGTGAAGGAATCTTTCCTAACATCCGATCTAAACCTCCTCTGGTGCAACTTGAGGCCGTTTCCTCTCGTCCTACCGCTTGCTCCTTGGGAAAGGAGACCGACCCCCACCTGGCTACAGCCTCCTTTCAGGTAGTTGTAGAGAACAAGAAGGTCTCCCCTCAGCCTCCTTTTCTCCAGACTAAACAACCCCAGTTCCCTCAGCTGCTCCTCACAAGACTTGTTCTCCAGACCCTTCACCAGCTTCATTGCTCTTCTTTGGAAGCACTCCAGCACCTCAGGGTCTTTCTTCTAGTGAGAGGCCCAAAACTGCACACAGTATTCGAGGTGTGGCCTCACCAGTGCCGAGTACAGGAGGACAATCACTTCCCTCGTCCTGCTGGCCACGCTATTTCTGACACAAGCCAGGATGCTATCGGCTGCAATGGCCGCCCGGGCACACTGCCGGCTCATATCCTTGCGGTAGGGACCCCAGAGTTGGACGCAAAGCCCCAGGTGGGGTCTCACCAGAGCGCAGTAGAGTCCCATGGAGTTAAGTACCTTCAGGTTCTTCCGGTGGTCTCGTACCTGATCTCCTACGATGGGAGGGACTTCATTCCCCGAGTCTCTGCCGTGAGGTTCAGGGGCTTGAGAGATGTGGGAATTGAGATAACTATGGAAAAATGAGGCAAAAAACTGAGTATCTCGGTCTTCTCCATGTTGGTTGGCACCGGTTCTCCTGTCTGATTTACCAGAGGGGTACATTTTCTTTTATCTTCCTTCTCTGTCCAACGTACCTGTAGATGTCCTTCTCATTATTCTTCGCATCCCTTGCCAAACTCAGCTCCAATTATGCCTCAGCTTCCCTGATCCCATCCCTACACATCCGGGCCGTATCCCTATATTCTTCCCACGATACATGTCCCTGCTTCCACTGCCTGTGCAGTTCCTTCTTACACTGTAGTTTGACCAGGAGGTCCTAACTGAGCCACGCTGGTCTCCCGCCTTCCTCGCCCGATTTCTTACACGTGGCGCTCGAGAGCTCTGGCGCTCTAAGAGGAACGTCCTGAAAGAGCTGCCAGCTCTGTTTCGGCTCCTTTATCCCCGAGGGCAGTTTCCCAGGGGGGCCCATCCGCTAATTATTTAAACAACTGAAAGTTTGCTCTCCTAAAATTCAGCGTCCTGACTCTGCTCTTCTCCCGGCCCGTATCCCTCAAGATTGCGAATCCCACCAGGGCGTGATCACGGCAGCCCAGGCTGCCGCCAACCTTGACGTCCCTAATTAGTTGATCCGTGTTGGTGAGCGACAGGTCTAGTAACGCATCTCTTCTGGCCGGGCTGTCTATTACCCGGATTAAGGAATTATCCTCGAATCTCTCCAAGAGTTTCCTGGACTGCTTACATCTTGCTGTGATGCTTTTCCAGCAGATAGCAGGGGGATTGAAGTCCCCCAGCAGGATCAGAGCCTGTGAGCGTGATGCTTCCCGTAGCTGAAGTACGAAGGCTTCGTCAACAGGCTCCTCTTGATCCGGCTTCCTCTAGAAACCACCCACGAGGTTTCCTTTCTTGGCTTGGCTGCTAATTTTCACCCAAAAGCTCCCAACTTGTCCTTTTTAGAGGAACACGCCCTAATTCCCTTGAGACGTTGCACGGGTGTTTCTCCGTTGGTTCCTAATACACCAGCAGGCCCTGGCTCTTCTCTGTCGCTCAAAACGCCATCTCCTTCCTTAAATCTAGTCTAAAGCTCTCCGTAGAGGTCTGGCCAGCTTGTTGGTGAAGACCCACTTGTCCCAGTTGGTCAGGTGAATCCCATCAGCTCCCAACAGGCCCGGCTTCTCAAGGGTAGACCTGGCTTCTCAAGGATAGACCTGGCTTTGCAAGGGTAGACCCGGCTTCTCAAGGGTAGACCCAGCTTCTCAAGGATAGACCTGGCTTCTCAAGGGTAGACCTGGCTTTTCAAGGATAGACCCGGCTTCTCAAGGGTGGACCCGGCTTCTCAAGCGTAGACCCGGCTTCTCAAGGGTAGACCCGGCTTCTCAAGGGTAGACCCGGCTTCTCAAGGGTAGACCCGGCTTCTCAAGGATAGACCCGGCTTCTCAAGGGTAGACCTGGCTTCTCAAGGGTAGACCTGGCTTCTCAAGGATAGACCTGGCTTCTCAAGGGTAGACCTGGCTTCTCAAGGGTAGACCCAGCTTCTCAAGGGTAGACCCAGCTTCTCAAGGGTTGACCCGGCTTCTCAAGGGTAGACCCAGCTTCTCAAGGATAGACCTGGCTTCTCAAGGATAGACCCAGCTTCTCAAGGGTAGACCCAGCTTCTCAAGGGTAGACCCAGCTTCTCAAGGATAGACCTGGCTTCTCAAGGGTAGACCCGGCTTCTCAAGGGTAGACCCGGCTTCTCAAGGATAGACCTGGCTTCTCAAGGGTAGACCCGGCTTCTCAAGGGTAGACCCGGCTTCTCAAGGATAGACCCGGCTTCTCAAGGGTAGACCCGGCTTCTCAAGGGTAGACCTGGCTTCTCAAGGATAGACCCAGCTTCTCAAGGGTAGACCCAGCTTCTCAAGGGTAGACCCAGCTTCTCAAGGGTAGACCCAGCTTCTCAAGGATAGACCTGGCTTCTCAAGGGTAGACCCGGCTTCTCAAGGATAGACCTGGCTTCTCAAGGGTAGACCCGGCTTCTCAAGGGTAGACCCGGCTTCTCAAGGATAGACCCGGCTTCTCAAGGATAGACCCGGCTTCTCAAGGGTAGACCCGGCTTCTCAAGGGTAGACCTGGCTTCTCAAGGGTAGACCCGGCTTCTCAAGGGTAGACCCAGCTTCTCAAGGATAGACCCGGCTTCTCAAGGGTAGACCCGGCTTCTCAAGGGTAGACCTGGCTTCTCAAGCGTAGACCCGGCTTCTCAAGGGTAGACCCGGCTTCTCAAGGGTAGACCTGGCTTCTCAAGGATAGACCTGGCTTCTCAAGGGTAGACCCGGCTTCTCAAGGGTAGACCTGGCTTCTCAAGGGTAGACCCGGCTTCTCAAGGGTAGACCCGGCTTCTCAAGGGTAGACCCGGCTTCTCAAGGGTAGACCCGGCTTCTCAAGGGTAGACCTGGCTTCTCAAGGGTAGACCCGGCTTCTCAAGGGTAGACCCGGCTTCTCAAGCGTAGACCCGGCTTCTCAAGGGTAGACCTGGCTTCTCAAGGGTAGACCCGGCTTCTCAAGGGTAGACCTGGCTTCTCAAGGGTAGACCTGGCTTCTCAAGGGTAGACCCGGCTTCTCAAGGGTAGACCTGGCTTCTCAAGGGTAGACCCGGCTTCTCAAAGGTAGATCCATGATTGTAGAAGCCCAAACCTTGAGTACGGCACCAGCCGTGCAGCCAGATGCTCCAGTCCCTTCATCACCTTCCCTCCCCAGTATGTCCGTGTCTCTCTTGTACTGGGGAGCCTACAAATGTGCAGATCTCTAGAGGAAAGTGTGACCCGAGCGGTGTTTGGAAGCTGTTGAGAACATGCTGCAGTACCTGATCCATTTCCCTCGTGTCTTTTGCGCGTTGCAGATATTGGAAAGAGTTGAAACGGTTGGGAAGTTGTACCTGGAGCTTCTCAGCATTGGCAACATCCTCTTCATCGACTGGAAGGCTGACATCTACTGCAACCCCCAGCAACGTGTGAAAGTCTACACGGAGTTTGGAATTGCTGGGATCCTTGTTCAGAGCACAAGACCCCTCCTGGAGGAGCTGGGCAGCCTCTCGAAAGCGATGGAGCATTGCCTGGCAGAGTGGAAGAAGTACCTGGAGACTCAAAGGGACACCTACTATCATCTCAACCTCTTCACGGCGCACCAGCTCTTCTATTTATGCAGCCGGCTGGCCAGAGTCCAGAAAGGCATCGTAGAACCGCAGGTACTCATCATGCTTTCCGTCATCAAGCACGACATCAAAGAAGAAGATCTCAAAAAGGCCTTGGGGGATGCGCTGATGACCCCTCTGGACTCCGTGAATACGTCGGCAGGAGGCGAGGAATCGGTTACCTGGCACGACTACATCATTCGCTTTCCCCAGTTCATCAAAAGCTTGGCCGAATCGGGCTACGATGAGTCGGTGGCAAAGGCGGCCTTGCAGAGCTGCCTGGCCAACCCACCCATCACGGAGCAGATGCTGATGGATTTCGCCTTCGAGCAGGGCGACGACAAGGAGTTGGTTGAAGAGCTCAGCAAGTTGTATGAGGAGACGAGAGAAACCTTCCTGCAGAACAGGCGGAAATTTAAAACCAAGAACAGAGATGTTGACCAGGTTTCCTTCAGCACCCTGGCGCACGATGAGTTGGCCACCTCCTTTGAGAGTTTGCCGTCTATTTACGACAAGGTGAATTTGCTCTGGGATGCCTACTGCAAGAAATTCGCTGGCCTGGTGTCCGATAAATACATAGGCTTGGATGTTTTTGGGGAGACGCTGAAGCGCTTGGCTGCTCTGGAAAGCACGCGTGTTGAGAGAAGTTTACCCGTAGGCTTTGAAGCGGGCAAACCGCTTCTCGTCATGTGTAAGGAAGAGGAAATGTTACCCAACATGTTATTCGTCTACCGACACACCGAGACGGCACCTCTCCCGTCGTACGACGAGGTCCTGGTGTGCACACCCGACACGGAGGAGGAGGAGGTGGAGCTGCTTGTCAGGAGAGCTCTTTCCCCGGGTTCCCAAGACCAGAAGATCTACTGTTTGCTGGGTGCTGATAAATTAGTTTATAAAGTTTCCAAACAACTCGAGTCCCACTTCTTCCGCCTGGTGCAATCTTCCAGCATCCCCAACTACAGATTCATCATCTTCTGCAGTGCCAAAGCTCACAACTCCTACGTTATCACGGCTTTCGATGCCTACAAGGTGACTTTCCCATGCTATTCCAAGACAGAAATCCAGACCTACCTGAAGATGCATCTCAAAGTGCCGAGCGGGACGGCCCCCGTCGCTCAAGCCTTTGACGAGCCCTATCAGCAGAACGTGAAGTTCGTCTTTTCGGAGCGAGCGGGAATGGGTAAGGTTTTGGGGAGTCGTATTCTGAGTTGCGCCTCAAACCAAGGAAGCAAGGTGGCACATGGAGCTTTTGGGGAGAGGTTTCCTTCTTTTGGGGAGAGGTTTCCTTGTTTTGGGGAGAGGTTTCCTTGTTTTGGGTCACATGCAAGTGTCGAAGGGTAGATTGATTCACGATGGTCTCTTCCACTCCGTAGGGAAGTCTCTCTTTGTGGACAATACCATCGGAAAGGTCCGTGCCCAGCTGGGTGGCACACTACCGCTTCATAAAACCATTAGGCTGATGGAGTCGGACATCGATTTCCAGTTCTTTGTCAAGGAGCTCTTCTCCATCCAGGAATCCTCGCCCGAAATTCAGCCCAGCATCTTCCACATCGATGTGTCTCCAGTGGTGAGTGCCTGGACCTTAAAGCGGACAAGAAGAGGTGGTGAAACACAGAAGACCTTACATGCGGGGAGGGAGAGAAGGAGGCGGAAACTCCAATCCAGCCCCATCAGAGCAGCAAGCGTGTTTTGGCAGACTTCTGCATCAATTTTAATTCATTTTGTGGTTTTTTTTTCCTCCCTGCCAGGTATCGAAGGGGCTCTACCAGCTGCTGATTGACCTGTGCATCCTGCGGCACATCCAGAGTCCCGACGGTTCGGTCTGGAAGTGCAAACCCTCTCATCTTTACTTGATTGAGTACCTGGCAAAAGGGAAAGGCGTCAGCAGTACGAGGAAGCAAGAGGTATTTTGGGGGTCTGCGCTCGGGCTGGAGGAACCGTTAAGGCTGAGCAGGAGTAAACCTGCTAAACTCTGACGTGCGCACCGGAGCGATGCGCGATTTCGAGCCTGTCTCTCCGGCGGGGCGATGTCTCACCTACACAGAAGCAACCAGGTCAAACACGTCTCTACTCAAAGTGAAATATCGGGCCCTGCAGTGAGTTGTGGAGGAAAAAGGGAGCTTTTTTCAGCCCAATTTTGCCGTAACTTGAACCTCACGCATGTTTTTAAAGCCGGTTTGCAGCTGAGCCGTGCTTTAGAGTTACTGAAGGTGTGAAATGCGACCCAGATTCGCTAGTGGTTGATCATCCACCTGTGGTTCCTCACCATACCTTGAATATTGACTGAGTTCAGGTCCCTCCATCTCCAAAAGGATTTAGTGGAACAGGAGAAAGCGTAGGAGAAGGTAACAAGATCACCCGACCCAAGACAGGACGCCGGGCAAGACAGGCCTTAATGGTTGTAGGGATTTCAATCCACATGAAGGCTTCGGAGAAATCTTGGCATTTCTACATTTTTTTCCCAGCTTGCCGAACCATTTGTGACCAGGGGGGAATAAAAAAACCCAGGGTTTTGGTGATGCAGGCAGATGTGGGAGGTTGGAGAATGGTCCTCATCTTGGTTTGTGTCCTCTTGTTTTCAGATGTCCGTTGAAATGGAAGAGAAATTCTTGGATCTTTTTCCTACCGTGGAGTGTGTATCGCCGCAGCGGGTGCTCGACTTGCTGGGAGATCCCAGCTCTGTCCCTCCTGCGGAATTGAAGGACGAACAGTTTGACCGGGACAAGTTAAACAGCGACGTTTTCCAAAGATCCTACCAATACCTCAGCAGATACAAACGAAAGGAAAACCTTGACCAGTTCACTTTTGTCCCTGGAAGGACGGAAGGGACAGAGAAAGAATGCCTGGCGTGCTTGATGGAGTTCTGTGGGAGAAGCAACCCCTCCTGGACCGAGCTCAGCAACTTCACGCACTTCTTGAACTTCCAGCTAAGAAAGTGTGAGAAATCCGTCTTCTTCAGTCCGGCGGTCGGAGGGGAGTTCTACGGCTTCAAAACGTTCGTCATCAAGTTCATGATCGCCATGTCCAAGGACTTTGCCATGCCTTCCCTCAACATGTCCGATGAAAGCGTGCCGAGCAAGGAGTGGAAGGAGATGGACAGTGTTTTGAGAGAGTACCAGCTGAGACGCAAGTGGGAGCAGGAGTCTCACCCGTATATAGTCTTCCACGCTGAGGACGATTCCATGGAGTTTTTGGGTTTCCATATCAACAAGAACTTTGACGCTATTGATGCTTATTCCCAAGCCGTTTTGGAGACGGCGGTTATAAGCAGGAATTTATACACGACCTTGGCACTCCAAAATGTTCCGTTCAATAAGAAATTTGAAACCTTATCCAGAACCGAGCAGTTGGAGGCCCTCTGCAGAGTCTTTGGTGTGAAATGCCAGGAGGATCCAGATACTTCGTACCAGTTGACTCTGGACAACACCATGAAGATGTTGGCTATTCATCTGCGGTTCCAGTGTGGCATCCCTGTCATCATCATGGGTGAAACAGGTTGCGGGAAGACGAAGCTGGTGCAGTTCATGTGCAACCTGCAAAAGGCAGGCAGGCAAGTTCAGAATATGATGGTGGTGCGCGTTCACGGCGGCACCACCTCCAAGACCATCCAGGAGAAGGTGAGGCAGGCCACGGAGCTGGCGCGCGCCAACGAAGAAGAGCACGACATGGACACGGTGCTCTTCTTCGACGAAGCCAACACCTCAGAGGCCATCTTTGCGATCAAAGAGGTGCTGTGTGACCACAGCGTCAACGGGAAGCGGATTCCCACCGACCGCTTAAAAGTGGTGGCCGCTTGCAACCCTTACAAAAGACACACCAAGGACACCATTGAGAAACTGGAGAAAGCTGGCTTGGGATACCGAGTCCGGAGTGAAGACACCCTGGAGAAGCTGGGTTACATTCCTTTGCGGCAGTTGGTGTATCGGGTGCAGCCCCTTCCTCCCAGTTTGTTGCCTCTCGTCTGGGATTTTGGGGAGCTGAATGAGAAGACGCAAAGCCTGTACATCAGGGAGATTGTGAAGTCCATCGTGGAGACGGAGATCCCCGCGGGAAACCTGGACGTCTTCACCGACGTCATTTCAGCCTCCCAGAAGTTCCTGAGAGAGAGGAAGGACGAATGCAGAGTCGCCAGCCTCCGCGATATAGACCGCTGCATGAAAATAGTGCTCTGGTTTTATGACTTAAGAGACCTGCTTTTCCCCGAGATCGATAAGAAGAGGCAGCGTGAGGCGGAAGAGGAGCCAACCTTAAACGACGCGCAGCGGGCTTTGCTCCTTTCGGTAGGGGTCTGCTATTACGTGTCCCTGGAGAGCCGCCAAGAGTACCTGGAGGAGGTTGCAAAATGCTTCTCGATCCCCGCGTCCCGGCTACGGCAAGAGATTGAGTTGTGCCAAGAGGTTTTTCTCGATAACCTCTCCATTCCTAAGGCGACAGCCTGCAACAACGCCCTGAGGGAGAACATCTTCATGATGGTTGTCTGCATGGACCTCCGGGTGCCGCTCTTTCTGGTTGGGAAGCCGGGAAGTTCCAAATCTCTCTCCAAAACCATCGCTGTAGATGCCATGGAAGGCACGTTGTCCAGAAGCCCGTTGTTCAAAAGATGCAAAGAGGTCCAGCTGGTCTCCTTCCAGTGCAGCCCCCATTCGAAACCAGAAGGCATCATCTCCACTTTCCGACAATGCGCTCAGTTCCAGAAGGGCAAGAACCTGAAGGAGTTTGCGTCCGTGGTCCTGCTGGATGAGATCGGTCTTGCGGAAGACTCACCCGATATGCCATTGAAGACGTTGCATCCTCTTCTGGAAGACGGGTGCGTTGACGACGAGAATCCGGAGGCTTACAAGAAAGTTGGCTTTGTGGGCATCTCCAACTGGGCCTTGGACCCTGCCAAAATGAACAGGGGCCTCCTCGTCTTTCGGACTGAACCTAGCAAGGAAGAGCTGGTGAAGACGGCCAAAGGCATCTGCGCTGACCAACCTCACCTTGAAAGAATCGAGCATTTGTTCCCCATTCTGGCGAACTTCTACTGCAACGTGCTGAAAAAGCAGAAAACGGAGTTCTTCGGGCTTCGCGACTTCTACAGCTTGATCAAAATGATTGTGTCCTACACGCAGGACATGAAGCGCAGTTCTCAGGAGGAGCTCCTCGTAAAGGCCATTCAGAGAAACTTTGGAGGCTCCAGAGATATCGATCCTCTGGAAATCTTCCGTAACTGCACCAGCGAGGTACGTCTTACCTCCGCGATGGAAACCAGCTGCATCCGCCTGCTGGAGGAAAACATGGACAAACGGCGAGCGGGATTCATGTCTCGTTACCTCCTGTTGCTGACGACCAACAACGCCGCCTTTCAGATCATCCAGATGACGCGGCTTATAGACACCGGCAACTGTGACATTATATTTGGCTCCGGTTTCCCACGGGACCAGGATTATTCCCAAGTGTGCCGCTCTGTGAACAGGGTGAAAATTTGCATGGAGATAGGCAGGCCCGTCGTCCTCCTCAACATACAGAACCTTTATGAGAGCCTTTACGATACCCTCAATCAATGCTTCGTCAGCCTGGGGGACAATTACTACGTTGACCTGGGCCTCGGCACTCATAGGGTGAAGAGCCGCGTGAAGGAGGAATTCCGGCTGATTGTTATAGAGGAGAAGAAAGTGGTCTACACGCAGTTCCCCACCCCTCTGCTGAGCCGACTGGAGAAGCATTGCTTGGACATGAACACCATCCTCAACTGGCAACAGCAAGACCTGAAGCGGGACCTAGAGCGATGGGCCAGTCAGTTTGTCTACATGGAGAACCCCGATTTGTTCGGGGTCTGGTCCCACACGCTCGCTCCCAAGGAACACGACGTCTTCATCGGCTTCAGCGACGACACGTCCGCCACCATCGTGCTGGAGAGCTCCCAGCACATCCACTGCGAAGGCTACGAACGCTACGGAGAGCTGGTCCTCTCCTCTGCCATAAGCAAACTGGTGGAGAGCGCCACTCCTGACTCCATCCTACGCCTTAAGTACTCCGCTCTGGAGGACGCTAAGCAGATCCAGGACCTGTATTTCGTCGAGCAGAAGCACAACAGCCTGGCCGGCCTCTTGCGTGAGACGCTGAACCAACAGCAGAAGAAAGGGAGCGCCACCGGGCTGTGCCTGCAGGTACTCGGGCTTGGCTGTAAAGCACCCAAGGGTGCTGTTTCTTTTCCAAGTGAGCGTGGTGGCCCCATGATCTTGGTTAGGCCAGGACAATGACGGGCTTATGTCCGCCCGCTTTGCCTCCGCGGTCATCTGCAGCCAAGGTAGGCTCTGCCCTTCCTCGGGAGGCAGACGGGATCTGCTCAGCTCTGGCTCAGGCTGAGATGCTCACGGCACCTTCCAGTTGCCTGTAGATGAGCACCAAGCACCGACGGAGACGCCCTGGAGGATCCCACCCGTTTGAGGCAGCAGGACAACCAGTTTTGATTTCCCTTTTTACCGCAGGTTTCTACCCATGCCAGGCTGCTAAACCAGAAGGATTTAGAAGCGCTGAGGAAGACGCTCCATCTCCCAGACACGATCCACTGCCTCTTCTTAAGCCAGTTTGACACCGAACACGCTTTCCGCCAGGACCTCAGGTGGGCTCTGATATTTCTTTTCTTCAACCTTGCAGGTGATTTCCACTCCTGACGGTGCTTCGGGGTGGGGTGGGGTGAGACCTTTCTAGGAGAAAGCATGAAAGAGGCCGTTTCATTGCAGGAATTTCTTCAGAGAGCCGCAAGAAGCGAGATTGCTCCTCGTTCAGTTTCATTTCGATGAGCCGCAGAGCAGCAAAAGACTCCTGGCCTGTGCCAAGTAAGCAGCCTTCCTCCGTCCTTCCTCCATCCTTCCTCCGTCCGCCTCCTCCTTCTTCCTTCTTCTCCTTCGTTGTCCGTCTTTCTTCTCCTTTGCTCTCCGTCTTTCCTCTCCTTTGCTCTCCGTCTTTCTTCTCCTTTGCTCTCCGTCTTTCTTCTCCTTTGCTGTCCTTCTTTCTTCTCCTTCACTGTCCGTCTTTCTTCTCCTTTGTTGTCCGTCTTTCTTCTCCTTCATTGTCCGTCTTTCTTCTCCTTTGCTGTCCGTCTTTCTTCTCCTTCGCTGTCCATCTTTCTTCTCCTTCACTCTCCGTCTTTCTTCTCCTTCGCTGTCCGTCTTTCTTCTCCTTCGCTCTCCGTCTTTCTTCTCCTTCGCTCTCCGTCTTTCTTCTCCTTTGTTGTCCGTCTTTCTTCTCCTTCGCTGTCCATCTTTCTTCTCCTTTGTTGTCTGTCTTTCTTCTCCTTTGCTCTCCGTCTTTCTTCTCCTTTGTTGTCCGTCTTTCTTCTCCTTCGCTGTCCGTCTTTCTTCTCCTTCGTTGTTCGTCTTTCTTCTCTTTTGTTGTCTGTCTTTCTTCTCCTTCGCTGTCCGTCTTTCTTCTCCTTCGCTCTCCGTCTTTCTTCTCCTTCGCTGTCCGTCTTTCTTCTCCTTCGCTCTCCGTCTTTCTTCTCCTTTGTTGTCCGTCTTTCTTCTCCGTTGTTGTCCATCTTTCTTCTCCTTCGTTGTCCGTCTTTCTTCTCCTTCACTCTCCGTCTTTCTTCTCCTTCATTGTCCGTCTTTCTTCTCCTTTGCTCTCCGTCTTTCTTCTCCTTTGCTCTCTGTCTTTCTTCTCCTTCGCTCTCTGTCTTTCTTCTCCTTCACTCTCCGTCTTTCTTCTCCTTCATTGTCCGTCTTTCTTCTCCTTCATTGTCCGTCTTTCTTCTCCTTTGCTCTCCGTCTTTCTTCTCCTTTGCTCTCCGTCTTTCTTCTCCTTCGCTGTCCCTCCTCCTTCCTCCTCCCTCTCTCCCTTCTTCCAGGCACAACGTACTTCTCAGAAACCTGGGCTGCCTTTTGGCCTTTTTTTCCCCCCCCCTCAGACTTGAACCGGGCCGTGCTCTGGACTCTGGTGTCTCATTTGCCCCTGTGGTTGTAGCAGGTTGTACCGACAACGGCCAGAAAGAATGTCTTCTTGGGGTGGCACCCACCCAAGAAAGCAGATTCAGCTGACTGCAGCCTTTGGTGGGGAGGCAGACGAAGCCCTGGCAGGGCTCACAGAGGGAGGAGATGCCGTAGTTGCTTGGAGAGATCGGTCAAACGAGTCTGGAATTAACCAGCTCTGACTTTCTGGCGGTGCTTCCAGGTACTGCATCACAGACGAGCGAAGGAGGTCGGCCAGCCCCCATCTGTTGCATGTCGTGCTGATCACTAAAGTCCCGCGGGTCCTGGGAGGGTGCAGCTACCTGGCTTTTGACAGCGGTAAGGTTACGCTCGCTACTTTGGGTCGGGAAAAGAGTGGGAAGGGAAGATGAAGACGTGCAGAGGAGACACGTGAAGTGGTGGGTCTTCCACCTCTCGCTGTCTTCTCGCCCTGGTTGGCTGGTAAATCCGAGCAGCCAAGCTCACTGGTTTTCCAAATGGCTGATGCACCAAAAGAGAGCAGGCGGACCGATCCATCCTCTTGCTTCTCCAGGCGAGTGGAAGTCCATCCATTTGGATGACCTGATGCCCCCAGAGAACTTCAAGGCCAACCTCGGCCAGCTCTCCAAAATGACCATTGCCGAGATTTTCACGAGCAGCTCCCTGCGGCATCTCCCAACGGGTAAGAAGTCTCTCGCCATAAACCCACCGTCTCCCCGCTGCTGTCCCTTCCAGAAACCCACTGCCCCATCCTCCGATGTCCCACACTGGGTGGCTCCTTCCATCCGTGTTCTTCCTTAGAGGTGTCCGTCCAATTGCTCCCCAAGCCTGAGGGTCTCGGGTCATCAAGAAGCTGACACCAAGCGGTTGGGTGGCTTCCACCCCACTGCTGCTTTCTTTCTCCCTGTTGATTGTCGAGGCCCTCCCCACACCTCCTGTGGATGGAAGTATCTCTCGTTGGGGTTTTTGGCAGCTGAGTTGTGCGGTTGATTTGTGATTTCAGGTTCTCCAGAGGATTCTGCTGCCCTGGGATGCTTCACCGAGTCAGGTCTTTGCCCGGAGGAAAATGTATGATTTTTTTTCTTTTCTTCTCCTCGTTTTAGTTGTTTGTCACTGTGCAAGAACTGGCTTGGGTATTAACAGACATTTTGGGATCCGCTTTGGAAGGTCCTTGCTTAGGCTGGTACCTTGTCACAGGAAAGAATAGCTGCAGGTCTTCCTGGGTCACGTTGGGAGGTTGAAGTAGGGTGGTGGTGGTCTCCCAGCCCTGCTGTGAGCGACCGGCATGAGACCGGGAGCCTTTCGTCACCGTCAGCAAAGTAGTGTCCCTTACCAGGGACGTCAGCAGCCCTCCACGCCCCGGGAAGTGACTTAACCAGGGTTTGTTGGGATGGTGAGATGGGTACAGACCTTGGAGCCCACTGTGCTAAGTTCTGGAGAAGATGATGTCCCAGGATAAGCGTCCCCAGGTGAAATGAGAGCAAAGTAGCGTCGAGCAACCAACTGACCTCCAGTCTTTTCCAGCCACAATTCCTCAACATGGACGCAATGATCAAAGGGAGCATCCAGAAGGCCGTGATCCAGCTGGAGGACAAGAAGGACAACAGCCAGCGTCCAACGGAGAGAATCAAGATCCTTCACAACTTGCTTTTCCACGCTCAGAGTAGCGGTACGTGTGAGTAGAGAGAACGAGAAGTGGCTCCTCCTTGCACGTTGCAAGCTGTGTGGCTGGAGGACGACAACAGACAGGTGAAGAGCCAGTTCTGGTGTCCCTCAAAGCCATCGTGGGTGAAGAAGCACCCAAGAGACAGAGGGCGAGGTTGCGTGGGGGCCTCCTTCACCTCCCCGCACAGTCCCTCATGTGCAGGATCACCAGCTGTACTAAACCACGAAGCTTTGCGTCGTGGTTTAACCCCAGCCGGCAACTCAGCACCACGCAGCCGCTCGCTCACTTCCCCCCCACCCCTGGGATGGGGGAGAGGATCAGGAAAAAAACCTCGTGGGTTGGGATAAAGACAGTTTAATGGGACAGAAAGGAAGGAAAAACAATGATAATGAGAATAATAATATGACAATAGCAATACTAAAAGAATTAAACTATACAAAGCAAGCGGTGCACAATGCAATTGCTCACCACTCGTTGACCGATGCCCAGTTAGTTCCCGAGCCGCGATCCGCCCCTCCTGGCCAACTCCCCCAGTTTATATACTGGTGTCCTGGTTTCAGCTAGGACAGAGTTAATTTTCTTCCTAGTTGTTGTGGTTTAACCCCAGCCGGCAGCTAAGCACCACGCAGCCGCTCGCTCACTCCCCCCCCACCCCTGGGATGGGGGAGAGAATCAGGGAAAAAAAACCTCGTGGGTTGGGATAAAGACAGTTTAATGGGACAGAAAGGAAGGAAAAACAATGATAATGAGAATAATAATATGACAATAGCAATGCTAAAAGAATTAAACTATACAAAGCAAGTGGTGCACAATGCAATTGCTCACCACTCGTTGACCGATGCCCAGTTAGTTCCCGAGCTGCAATCCGCCCCTCCCAGCCAGCTCCCCCAGTTTATATACTGGACATGATGTCATATGGTATGGAATAGCTCTTTGGCCAGTTTGGGTCAGCTGTCCTGGCTGTGTCCCCTCCCAGCTCCTTGTGCCCCTCCAGCCTTCTCGCTGGCTGGGCACGAGAAGCTGAGAAATCCTTGACTTTGTATAAACATTACTTAGCAACAACTGAAAACATCAGTGTGTTATCAACATTCTTTTCCTACTAAATCCAAAACACAGCACTATACAAGCTACTAGGAAGAAAATTCACTCTGTCCTAGCCAAACCAGGACACTAGTAGCTGGTACAGTGCTGTATTTTGGATTTAGTGTGAGAATAATGTTGATAACACACTGATGTTTTTAGTTGTAGCTAAGTAGTGTTTACACTAAGTCAAGGATTTTTCAGCTTCTCCTGCCCAGCCAGCGAGAAGGCTGGAGGGGCACAAGGAGCTGGGAGGGGACACCACCAGGACAGCTGACCCAAACTGGCCAAAGGGATATTCCATACCATATGACATCATGCCCAGTATATAAACTGGGGGAGTTGGCTGGGAGGGGCGGATCGCGGCTCGGGAACTAACTGGGCATCAGTCAATGAGTGGTGAGCAATTGCATTGTGCACCGCTTGCTTTGTATAGTTTAATTCTTTTAGTATTGCTATTGTCATATTATTATTCTCATTATCATTGTTTTTCATTCCTTTCTGTCCTATTAAACTGTCTTTATCCCAACTCACAAGGTTTTTTTTTTCCTGATCCTCTCCCCCATCCCGGGGTGGGGGGGCAGTGAGCGAGCGGCTGCGTGGTGCTTAGCTGCCGGCTGGGGTTAAACCACGACAACTGGGCATGATGTCATATGGTATGGAATAGCTCTTTGGCCAGTTTGGGTCAGCTGTCCTGGCTGTGTCCCCTCCCAGCTTCTTGTGCCCCTCCAGCCTTCTCGCTGGCTGGACACGAGAAGCTGAAAAATCCTTGACTTAGTATAAACACTACTTAGCAACAACTAAAACCATCAGTGCGTTATCAACATTATTTTCCTACTAAATCCAAAACACCGCACTGTACCAGCTACTAGGGCGAAAATTAACTCTGTCCTCGCTGAAACCAGGACGCTTTGCTGCAGACCTTGGTAGATGATCCCAGACAGACGTCGCTTGCCAAGGGGAAGCGGATTTCTGCACAGGACTGATAAAACCCCCCATATTAGGTGGTGTGATTTTTGGAGGGGAAAACTGCGGCAACCAAAACCCCTGGCAGGTTTTTGACGGAGTCTCCTACTTGGAGATGAACACCCGGAGGGTTTTAACCAGCGCTGTTTTGTGCTTAGTTTCCAGCCACTTTCTGACCATCCTGAAGAAGAGAATTTGTTACCTCCTCCAAGAACGAGAGAAACCCATCCAAGAGCCGAAGGGATGGATTTTCCGCAGGGCGCTCTCTACCGACTTCATCCTGGAAGACACCTCGTTCAGGTAGTGCTGGCTGGGGGCCACCTTCCTACTGGCAAGTAATTCTGTTCCTCAAACTGCTCTGCGTGAAGCGTGAGGCGCCTTGCTTAAAGACCGAGACGTGACAACCAAGAAGCGTCTAAATACGTGGGTTTTTTTTTTTTTACCAGCCTAGAACAAGGGAGGGGCTCGCTGAAAGGTCATCATCTCAAAAGCAAAAAAAAATTAATTAAGAGCACTGTTGGTTTTGAGGAAGCTTCTTTTGGAAGGGCTTGTCTGGAAGCAAACTACATCGGTTGACCGTGAGATAGACGAGGACGGTTAGCGTCAAGCCTGGGCGTCCACTTTTGGCGTCTTCAGAAGCGGTTGGGTTGTTTTGGTTGACTTGTGGGTCTTCAAGAGCGACGCTGTCCCCTGGGCAGGGGAGGGTTTCTTGGCGGGAGGCAGGGAAGCGATGCGACGAGCCGTGTCATCTCCTTTTTCAGGCAAGCGCTCTGGATGCACCTGGAAGACCTCGTGGCGAACGTCTTCGCCCAAATTCTCGCCGTGGTGGATGCCAACAACAACCTGGATCACATCTCTGAGGGCTCTCCGCTCGCAGAACTGTGGCTCCGGATGTTCCAAGAAGAAACATTCCTAAAAATTAAATACACCAGGAAGTAAGAGACGGGCTGCAAATGTACAGTGCGGTGGTTTTCCTTAGGAGAGTAAAAGCTGGTGTTTGTAGTGAAACGGTAGCTCATGCCTGAGGTGCAGACGTTTATAACCTGGCCATGGAAGGTCTTGGGCGTCAAACCGCTGGCACCAAAACTTCCCTGTTGTTTTGAGCTGTCAGCAAAATTGGCTCCCTCCCCGCTCTTGCCCAGTTTTCCCTGACTTCCCTACCAAATTTCTCCCCAGGCTTCTGAACTCCTTTAAAGAGAACGCGTGTCAGTGGGAGTCGGGAACTCCTCCGAGGTGGTCCATCTCTGGACGCCTACGGTCTGGTGCACAATTTAATGCTTCTTTCTGCGCTGTTTGAATTCAAGGGCGGCAGATGCTAAGATTTCCGTGTTATCAATGACCGAAGACCCCAACATCTCCCTCTTCTGCCAGTTCCCATTCAGTTGGGTTTTGAAAGCCTACTTGGACGACATATGGGAGAAGGTCTATCATATGAAAGGTAACATCAGACTTTCCGGGGGGAGCTTTAACCCAACAAAGCTGCCAAAAATCCCCGTCCTTAGTAGGAGGAGCCGTGGGGACTGTGTTCCTCACTCAAATGACCCGGAACTGGGTTATGCATCTCCTCTGCATTATATCTCCTCTTCCAATGGAGGCATCGTGCCTCTTCACCCGTGGCCTCGCACTCGGCCACACATCCGCCTCAGTCTTAATGAGGAGCTCCCATTTTCCGCTAAGCGGCCCATAACTCTCTTCGCTCTCCTTTCTAGATCAGCCCGAGAAGCCAACGGAGGAAGTGGCCAGATTCTACCAAACCTTCATCAAGAACGTCTTGATGCCGGATGGCAGCAACCCGGACGTGCTACGCTATTACGCCAACGACTTTCTCAGGGTGGCTTTTCCTCGACAAGATCTCTCCGTCTATGAGGTGAGTAGGGTTGGGTAGAGCACCGTCTTCAACCGGCGTTGGCTTTGGCCCCAGTCCTATCCTTCCTGGCCAAATCTGATGTTTTGATAAGCCCTCCCTTGTGCTGCTCTCTGGCTACTCCTCAGCTATTATGAACGTTCGGCCTTAATTCCACCTTGAGAACTACTTTTGATGAGGAAACTTCGTACGGGATACAACCCCAATGCGGAGCGTCCCGCCTTAGTCCCCTTGCTGTTTGCTCTGAGCGGAAATAACGCCTTTTATTTTACCTGCAGATTCTCTCAAAAGTTTTCCTAGCCAGCGCAGAACGACTCTGCTCCTCTGTGGGCAGGGGGGAGATGGGCTTTTCCCCAATTTGGCTTCATATGGAGTATTTCTACCTCCGAGACGATTATCAGCTCTTCGTTGACATAGCAAAAAGCAACGACAGTGTCATAAGTGAGCTGCAGGCAATGTATGAGAAGAACCCCCCCGAAATGGTGAGCAAAGAGCTCTGTTTGCCCTCTAACCCTTCTCCTACGGCATTTGAACGGGATGGTCTTCACAGCTTCCATCATTTCATTACATACTACGTAATTAGTAAGAAATCCTTGTGTTTGTCTCGCTCTGGGTATCACGTTGAAGTCCCCTTAGACACTTTGACCCTAGAAGCGGGTGGGATTTGTTGTGTCGCGCTTCAACGGTGGGCTCCAGCTCCTTAGCTTGCCACGTCCGTCTGGAGATGTCCGCATCCCTCCTAAGACGCTTAGTGCTTAGAGCAGCAAGCTAAGGTTTTTAGAGAACTCCCCATGGTGACTCCGAGATCCTGCTTTCTCCAAGGCGCGGTTAGGCTCATTAAAGCCCTTCCTGGTCTACAGATGCCAGAACTTCACCCGTAAAAGTCCATTTCTTTCTAACTTAGCCCTGTCAACTGCTCCAAAAGCTATCCCAGCATCTAGTCATGCGGTATCCCTTCCCTCTGTGCCACCCGCCAGCGAGGTCAGTTCTTTACCGAGACTCTTTTTCTCTCTCTTTGCAAATGTCATTTCAGTTTGTCACTCTAGATGCCTTGAACGTTCTCCTGAAGAAAGTGCAGCCCTCCGAAAATGGACTTTTGCCCTTTGATGCCTGCGTAGCGTGGCTCAAAAGCGTCAAGTCCATTAAGCCCTGGGTGGAGTGGATCAGTCGAGACAACTACCAGCTTCAGTTCTACCAGAAGAAGAAGAAGCTCCTGGAGAGCGTGTTGTAAGTTCAGTCACTCTCTGTTGAGAGTCGCGCAAGCAAAGTTCTTGACGTCTGAAGGTCAGGTGAACCAAAGCCACCCTCCTCTTGGGGAGCCGGAGTAACAAGTCCTCCAACTGTCCGCTCCTTCCTCATTATCACAAACGCGGTGGCAAAGTGGCTCCCCCCCCAAAAAAAAAAGCGGTGGAGGTTTCACGATGATCAAATTGCTCAGTTCTGGTGGGATTTCTCTTTGCGAGCTTGGCGGTGCCAAAACGTTTTGTGGAGTGGGACAGGTAGGTCTCTCCAGAGGCGACACCCAGAAATGGGCTGGCAGTTTCAGTTTGGCCCGAGGTTTGTTGGAACAAGCAGCGTAGGCAGGACCACGCCATATCTTTCTCCCTCTACTGCTATCTCAGAAGGTCTCGTGTCCTGAAGTGACCCCACGCTACCTGGGATGAGTCACAGAAACGCCAGTGGGAAGGGACCTCGGGAGGTCTGTGGTCCAACCTAACTGGCATCCTTCGGGGTGCGTGTTTTACAGACATCGCTGGACCTGCACCAACATTGTCTACATGTTGATTGACCACCTGCTGCACAACGAGACACAAATAGAGGAGAAACTCCTGAGGCTTGTGGTGAAGCAGTTCATCTTCCTCTGGAATGTAAGTGTTTCCTGGGGCGGCTCATGGCTGTGAAGCTTGGGAGGGCTCCTCTCTGCCAGGAGACCTCTGGTCCCAGCTGTAGGGAGGGCTTAGGACTGGGAGAAGGCTGGGAACACCATCCAAGAGACAAACACTACTTGGATTCAGAATCCAAAATGAGGATTTGGAATCAAGGAAGGCTTCCTTGAGGATTTCAAGGGTTGACCCAGGTCGCTTACCCTCAGAGGTCCACGCAGAGACATCATCCATACATGGATCTGCTTAATTCTGCCGTCGAACCCTGTGTCCCTGCAGCACTGACATCCCATAATGTTTGTCCTCCACGTACCAGCGAGATGTTTCTGCTGAACTTGCACCGTGTGTTTGTCTTTTGCAGCGCCTCTACGCAACCCCGGGCTTTGAGCCGGAGAAGACTTTTGATTTGGTGACGAAAGTGCTGAAGAAATGCAACGAGAATGCCGATGTTGTGTACCTGGTGTAAGTCCGAGCTGAAAAAAAGTTGACTTTGGGGTCCTCCTCCACCGATGCGATGTTTGTAAAGTGTGTGTGGGGGGGGAAATACGTCAGCGCTAGGGGTGAACCTCTTTGGGCCAAAGGGAGGCCACACTGATGAAGCCAAAGGGATGAGAGCCTGTCTTGGAGATGATCAGTCATCTCTGGAGGAACTTCTCTTAGGTGTGGAGCCAAAGAAAGCAGCTCCCCTGAGCACCCAGGCTCTCCGTCCCCTTCACCCAGCCATCCTCCCCACGGACCGTTGCCTCTCCAAGATGGGATGGTCCTCAGGCAGCTTAGAAGCCGCTGGTTCTTGAAGCGGTGGTGGGTCACCCAAGGTTCTCTACTCACCAGTGAGGCCAGGCAAAAGTGCCCACCCAGCTTCATCCCCGCCCCAGGGTGTACGTTAGGCAGGAGCCAACCCCCGCCCCTCCTCAAATCTGGCAGCAGCGCTGAGCTGCCTCTTCTTTCGGCGGTGTCCCTCAGGAAGGGTGTGAAGGAATGCAAGAGCTGCCTGCGGGAGATCACTGAGCCGGCGGAGCTGCCCTGCAGCCACATCTTCTGCACTCGCTGCATCCAGGAGTGGACGAAGAAGCAGTGTAAGATCTGCAAGGAGGAATTCCCGGAGGATTACACACCCACGGCTTCAGAGGCCACAAGGTATCCCGGCACTGGCAAAAACCTGCCTGTCTCGAGTGTCTTCATGTTAAATATTGGGATAGAAGACGCTGGTGCCTGAACAAATGGCCCTCTCGTCTCCCTGGTTTGGGTCCTGTGCTCTGCAGAGAGAGGGATGTTGTTTCTTTCCTTGGTTGGAGGTTGACCACGAGTCTCGGTTTTCTTTTTCCCTCCAGGGAAGCTGTCGCCTGTCACAACAAATTCAGGAGGAAATGCAATTCCTTCTTTGTTGAGTTCATCACCATGTACTTTTTGGGAGACAGAGAGGCACCGTCTGCCGAAATCATTCAGCGACTGATACAGTTTGTGGCTTGTAAACCCAACCCCGAGCATCAGGCGGGGAAAAGGGGTAAAAGAGCTTGATTCCACTCTACCCGGGTCTGACCTCGCGCTCTTGGAAGTCAAATAACGGATGTCATCCTTCCCTCCTAGTGTACAAGCCGAAAAGCGAGTTGTCGCCCTTCGAAGAGTGCATGGACACCAGTCCTACCGTCCAGTCCTCCCTCCTGAAGCTGCTGCTGCGATGCGGGTCAGCCCCGAGCTTGCTCCCAAACCCCGTTGCTGAACCCCTTGGCTACGTGGATTCTGATGCTCCGTGTCCTTTTCTGCCCTAGGTTCAACAACGTCAAGGTTCACTTGGAAGAATACCTCTCCCAGATGGAGGAAAAGATAATATCCAACCAAAGTAACATGGACCATTTCTACTTCATGGTGGTGCACTGTCTGGAGGTGAGTGCCCCTTGGGATGCACTGGGAATCCCAACGACCACCATAACTTGCTAAACCCAGCTAAAACCTATTAATCACATTAATTACCCCCCCTTCCACATCCTTTTATGGATGAGGAACCAAAGGAGGAGCTCACCTTAAAGATGTGGAGAAGGCACAAGGAAGGAGGAGGAGCTGCTCAGTTATAACCCACCTTCAGACTCTTAAAAATTCTCTCTCTCTCTCTCTCGAGCAGGATTTTATGTATCCTTCTTCCGAAGAAGACGTCAGCCAGCTTGCTGAAAACTGCCTTTCCACCGCAGACCTATCTGCTTTCTGCAAGCCCGAGGTCTCAAGGATTAACACCCTCCAGTTCATCGCCCAGCTCCGGCTCTCCATCAGCCACGTGGCCACCGTGCTTGGCAGACGGATGCTTTCCGGTGAGTTCTTTTGCTTAGCCGTAGCATGAGAACTGCGCCTACCCCTAAGCAGGTCTAGAACAAGCCCCCAAAAGGTCTAGCCTTGGAAGTTTTTGCTGGAAAATTACTGTTTTTATGAAAATTGAAGTTGTTTTGGACAAACTTTCCAGCTCTTCAGTCCCCAGACCCACTGTGTTCCCCAAGTATTTCCCTACAACCCTCTGTACATTGGCTTGAAGCCATGTTTCAACCTGTGGGGAGAAGATCCTACGGCAACCTAGATCCTACTGCAACCTAAACAGCCGTAGGGGCTGCGTTGGTGAAGGACACGTGTGACGTGCCACCACTGGGGACCGGGCCTAACGAGAAACCTCCTTTCCGGCTGCAGATCCCAACGAACCCGCTGCCGAGGGGAATGAGAAAGAGCAAGACCTGGTGAATGCAATGAAGAAGCTGGTTGCGAAGGCTCCGACTCCGTGGCCTCAGGTCTTCCTTATTAGAAATCTCTGTGACATCTACGGGCTCACCTCTATGTGGAAGATCCTCCAGGCGGAGAAGTGGATTTTACCCCAAGGGGTAGAAATTTCGCAGGTGGGTTGTTTCTTGAGAGCCTTGCGCCAAAGCAGAGCTGAGAGGGGTGGGATTCGCCCAGCTCGAGCCCTGTAAAATTAACTGACGGGGCTCCCTTCCAGTTGAGGAGAGCGACAGACCCTCGTAGGGTGCAGTCAACCTCCTCTTCGTGCCCTTCCACTTGCTTCTTAGGATAACAACGTGCGTCTGTGTTTTTCAGGATAGAAGCGCCTGGTCGAATACAACGCTGATGTTTTCGGTGCTGGACAAAGCACAAAACCAGCTAAAAAGCAAAGATTCCACAGAAAACCAGAGCTTGACTGTGAGTATCCGTCGTGTCTCTAACAGGAGGTTTCCATGGGTTTTGGTCTGGAACCGTTGGTTGTTCTGGAACCATTGGTTGGTCTGGAACCATTGGTTGGTCTGGAACCTTCTGGAAACAGGAGGTTTCCATCTGTGTCGATGGAGAGCTGTGGCAGCTCCCTGCTGCCGGGGGACACAAATGGGACTTTGCATGGACACTGAACCTCAGCGGTGAAGCCAGAAGACCCCTCACGGGGAGGTGCCACGCTGGTTGCCTTCGCTTATGTCTGTTTCGTTCAACGTTTGTAGTCTGTCATGAGACAAATGGAGAACGTCCTCCGGCTGCCCTCCATCCCAGATGAGCTGCTGGAAGACAAACTGAAGAAAATCATGGATGCTTTGGGTGACAGTGAAGACGCAGGCCTGCTGGAGGTGGTCTTCCACACTGCGCTCACTCTGGCCTTGTTCCCGAGCCGCATCACTCACCTCCTCAAGAACATCTGCTTCAAGCCTGACGTGGTGAAGGTGAGTCGCAAGGCCGAGGTGCCCGGCTCTCTCCACCCCACTGTCCTGGCGCAACGTGTCCGGGCAGACGGGCTTTGTTTTGGTCAGCTTGTTGCTTTGTAGCTCGTTGTTCCCTCTTCCTTCTCGTTCCTTGGGCTGAGAAGTAACTATGACCATCCATCCTGGTCTACTTCAAATGTGGATGAGATGTACGGTCTATGGGAGATGCCCATCTCTCTACTGACTCAAGGGGAGCTGAGGGCCTGGCAGAGCTTCGTTGGAGGAGATTAGGTGGTCTGAAGCCCAGCCCGAGCATCCTCCTTCTGCCAAAGGTCTTCCATCCCTCAGATGATGGTGGAGACGCTCATTCCTGAGCTGGGCTTCCCCTGGGTCTGTCCATGCGTGAATTGGTTCTGGTATTTGAGGGCTGCAGGAAGCAACCAGGTGCTGCTTTTCTTGGCAGTGAAGGCAACAGCCAGCTCTGGATCCTCTCCCTTCCCATCAAGGCCATGTCTGGCCCACGCTGTAGTCAGTTCCCGAATCAAAACTCATAAATAATTGGGACTCTTGGGGACTTTTCTCACGTCTGGTCACTCCAGCCTCACGTCTCCCTGCCTGATGTACCTCGCTCCCTCACTTGGTCCCCATTCCCTCACCAGAAGCTTCTCCCTGATGACAGTGGCCGTGCAGGGGACCCTTCCTCCCCACTGCTTGCTTTAGAAGCAGAATTGTTCCTCAGATAGGTGGGAAGCGAGCTAGGAAGATGGTCACCCCATGCCTCACTTTCTATCGCGTTTCCTTTCCAAGGGGTCCTACCTTCCCACCATGCCTGGAGACCTGCTTTTTGCTGAGGAGAACTGGAAAATTGGTGGGATGGATAAGATTTGGAGTAAGTATTGGGGGAATCTTGCCGCTGCCGGGCATGTAGGGGACCCACCAGCAACTGGCTGAGATCAGCCAGGGGATGGAGGGAAGGGATTAAAGACTCCTGAAGGCCATCTCTGTCCTTCTGTTGAGTCCATCACGATCTCCACCTGGGGGGAGCAACTTTGGGTCCCTTTTTGACAAGCTCTGTGAGAGGCACGTGGTGGGGCTGGATGCCAGGAGATGACTGACTAACCTTCTCCTCTTTCCCACGTAGCTTGTCAGTGTGGCTCGTACTGGATTGTCACCGACGTAAGTGTCTCCTTCTGGCTGGGGGTCTTTGCGGCGGCTCTGTCTTCTTGCGCTTCTCGTTGCATCTCTGTCACCTCCACGGGAAAAAGCCAGGCTTGGGATGAGCTTCTCAGGTCTCCTTC
The DNA here is from genome assembly GCA_037962945.1 of Sarcoramphus papa. Classification (NCBI taxonomy): domain Eukaryota; kingdom Metazoa; phylum Chordata; class Aves; order Accipitriformes; family Cathartidae; genus Sarcoramphus; species Sarcoramphus papa. Next base: position 2,587,257 of record CM075616.1, on the reverse strand, counting down.
TGGCTCCCAGAGGTCCCCATCCCCTTTGTACCATCTTGAAACACATCTTGGCCTCTTGGTCCGGCCGTTTCTACTGGGTGGTCTCTATAGACGCTCCTCCTGCTGCCCTGCTCCCCTCCTAACGTGGACTCCAATGTCACCTCCGCGTCAAGTGGTCCTTTAGCTGCAAGAGCAGCTGCGAGGCTCAGAAGCCGGTTGGGCTCTTCTCCAAGCCAGCTGGGCTCTTCTCCAAGCCAGCTGGGCTCTTCTCCAAGCCAGCTGGGTTCATCTCCCAACGAGGTGCTAGGCTAAATGGAGCTGGGATTTGTGTCTCCCCGTGGGAGCAGTGGAGCGAACCGGGTTGCTTCCAGGTCTTGGTTAGTCTCATCCCCAAATTGACGCCTGGATGTGTCCTGCTGGCTGTAGGAAGAACCTGGTTGGTCTGGAGATGTTTGCTCGTAGGCACGCGTCTCCTCCTGCCTCTCGTTAGCTGTTGCAATGACCCCATGTAACAAGCCAAGTGGAGGATGTGGAAACCCCCTGGGCGCCCTCAGCTTTTGCTAGATGCCTTCAGCGTCCGGCTGGGCTTCCAACCTTCTCTCTCACTCCACCCTCACGTGTCCAAATGCAGTGTGGGCTTCCCATGGAAGTAAAGAAATGCAAGTGTGGCGCTGCCGTTGGGGGAACTAACCACAAACCTGAGACAGGCTTCGTGCAGAAGGAAATGTAAGTCAACCCTCCCGGCTCTGCAGCCCCAGAGGGCTTCACCCATCCACCTAACCCTCCCACAGAGCCACGGGCACGGGGAAAATGCCGTGGTTGGCCTAAGCGAAGGTCTCTGCGTCCCGTGGTCCCATCGTGGGACCTAGCAAAAGACGTGGTGGGTTATTGCTCTTTCTGAACGCAGCACCGAGGATAAAACGGAGAAAGGGTACATCCTGGAGAGCCCTCACTTGCGGAGAAACGAGGTGGAGAGGTGCCTGTCGCCTGCCTGCGTCGGTCTTGCGAGAGCTCTGCTCCATTCATCCCTCCTGCTGGGGATCTACGCTGACAAACAGGTGAGTGACCACCACGCCGTGAGGAGTGTTCGGCCTAGCTTAGGAGGAGACCTTCCTAAGAGCCTAACGGAGGAACCTGCTCTGTCTTCCAGGCAATTCAAGACCTGATGAAAGAGGAACCGGAGGATGTGGAAGCGTTCTTCTGGGGCCACCTTCGGAAAGACGTGGCGTGCCTGGCAGAAGCGCTCAGCAGGAACACGGAGGATGCCGTGTTGACTGTCCATCTGTTTCTACAGCACCTGAGCAACGACAACCCAGCAGGTAGAGGGATGCTGGGAAGCTCTGGGAGGTCACCAAGTAGGCTCGCGGTGGTTGGGTTTTAACCAGGACCAGTGTCATTGGTTCCTCCTTGTCCTTCCCGGGACAGTCTGTATCCTGGGAAACCGGTGAGAAGACAGGGAGGACCATGAGGGCATTCAAAGCACTCAGGCCAGACCAGCTTGAGGGCATGAGCAGGTTGGGAGACAGTCTGCTCCAAGTAGGCATCTGTGTCATCCCTTCTGCTCTCAGGTCCTCTTATTTCTGCATCATCTTACTCCTCGCTGTCAAGAAACCCAACAAAGCTCTGGGCAGACCCCGGGGTCTACAGGGTAAAAGCTCACGTATTTCTTTGTGTCTTCTATAGATGACGGCGTAGCCTTGAGCATCCTGCATGAGAAAAAGGACCGAGAAGAATGGGAAACCTCCTTCAAAGCCCTGGCGCAGCCCTTCTTCCAGGTACGCCTGGGCCCAGGTGCCGCTCGCAGGTATCGGGTACCCGAAGCGCTGCTTTGCTGGTGGTCGCGTCCGTGTCCAGACACGTCTGCCGAGCTCAGGGCGTTCCCACGCGGAAGAAAAGAGATTTGTCCCCTCTTTTTTTTGAACTGGGACCTCGTCCTGGTGTGGTCTCCTGCTCTGCTCCTGCAGAGAGCTGGCTTCTTGGATGTTTTTTTATATGCCGATTCAGATCCTCCTTGGAAACCAGCTGGGTTTCTCCCCTTGGAGAAAAAATCACCTGTGGGTTTCTCCCTGGGCAGTTCTGTTCGTGTCCCTTTGGTGGCAAGTTCTCACCATGCCTCCCCGCTCCCTTCTCCAGAGCCCTCGTCGTTTTTCTTTGCCCTAAGACCCCGTGAATCCCCTTGGGCTGCTTGGGTAACGAGGGGTGGCTCCTAACGAACCCTTGGGTTCTTGCAGGAATTGGAGCAGAGCCTTAATTCTGTCAAGGAGCAGAGGATGAACGAAGGTCCCCATGGCTCCAGCCTCCTCCTGAAAATAGCTTACGGCCAGACGCCACCTTTCCAAGACCTGCCGAGGCAGGGGTTGATCAACCAGCCCTGCATGTGGAGATTTGAACAGAAGATGACCATCCAGACCCTGATGCATTTCCTGCAGCAGGAAGATGGAGAAGGCACTGGAAATCCATACCCCATTCTGCTGGAGCTCCTGTCGAAGGTTGGCTGTGGGAACGTCCCCTCTCCACCAAAGCGCACGCGGTAGATTCAGCCTGGTTGGTGTCCGTGGGGCACTGGGGTAACTTTTTCCGCTCCCCCTCGTGTTTCTTTGGAACATCCAAGCAAGACAAGGCTCTTCCTCCAGAATACCCCGCAGTGCCAGGTGAGATCCCTGTCCCTTGAATCACGCTGAATTTTCTCTTCCAGCTTGAGAACATCCGACATGTCCGACACCTGCCCGACATTTTCCGTCTCCAGAATGCCCTGATCCACTTCTTCCAAAACAGCCATAAAGGGGAAAACTACACAGTCCAGCAATTCCTGGAGCAGCCTGAACTTTCAGGTGCAATATGGAATTCCATCATGCGCGGGATGCGGGCGTTAAGACACCCCTCAGCACCCAGATGCTCCGCTGAGAAGCTGCTGCCGTAGTTTGCGTGGTGGAGTCGACCCAGGCAACACAAGTGCGGCCCATCGACGCTGGGGGTGCCTCTGCAGGAGCAGTTTTGGGGGGGGGAATTTAGGAGAGGGTGGAATTCTGAGGCACTGAGATGGACCCGGGGCAGATCCTTTCTCCTGGGGCATTTGGTGCTCGGCGAGGTTCTTCTGCCGTGAGCAAGCAAGATAGGTGAGATGGGCTTTTCAGCTCCGAAGTCATGGTGGCCTGGTTGGTTGATGTCACATGTGGTCTCACGCAGGCTCGAAGCCCGGCTCGAGCCAACGCGCAGCACAGTGTGGGGGGACACCTCCAGTGATGTTATCTGTTGGGAGACATCCTTTGACCTGACGTGTCTCCTGGGAGGATGCCTTGATGGGGCTGTTTTCTCCTCTCTCTGTGTCCACAGAGGACCAGCGTTTGGCTTTCAGCAGAGCTATAGAGACGATCCGGAAAGTTTGGAGCAATATTAAGATGAACCCATCCAGCTCAGGTATGTGGTCATCCCCAGGATGTCACGTCCCTCTTTCCTTCGCCGTTTCTGCTGGAGGTGCTCCGAAGCTGAGCTGCTGTCTGCAACTACCCTTTCCTAGCAAAATTGCTGAGCTTGCTTGCTTTCCACCTGCTAAAAACAAATTAAAAACCCTTCTGAAAATACAAAATCTATGAAAAAACCCTTCCAAGACCTCAATGAAAGGGAGAATTTCCTTTCATTCGTACAGTGGGTAGAAGACCGTTCCGCTCTTTTACAGGCATCACCGTCCTGCCGGATCTCTCGCCGAACGACATCAACACCAACACTGCTGTCCTTCACCTCCTCCCCACCCAACCGTCCATCAGTCACCTGGTGACCATGTTCCTCATACAGCTGCAAAACAGCTGCGTTGACACGGCCGCGCGGGTCACCAGGGAGAGGCAACGGTAGGTCTCGAGCCGCTCACCCTAGGGCTTGTCCATCTCCTCCACCCTCCATAAAGGCTCCATGAGAGGTTTTCAGGACTGGTGTGGGGCTTGCAGGGGAGCTGTGGAGGCCAAACAATGCCATTGCAAGGTCCTGGTGGGTTGGGCCACCAGCAAAGCGGGTCCTTGATGGCAGAGTAAGACGAGGCGAGAGGTCCTGTAACCACACAGAGCAACCTTTTCTCTCCCAGGTCCATCTCCGCAGAAGAGGTGAAGCCTTCCTCCGTGCTGGCCGTAACCAAGAGCGATCTGGTGACCATGGCGCTCGCCAACTTGCAGTACGAGATAGACGAAGACGGCACCAAGACGACCTACTTCGACTTCCAGATGCTGCAGCGGCAAGTGGTTCATCGCTTCATCAGCGGGAAGCCCATCATCAAGGCTCAGGTGAGCTCAGCGCCGGCCAAGTTGGGTTGTCCCAGGCCAGCAGTGGGGTTGGGGTCTGTTTCCAGCCTCTTCTACGCACCTTTCTGGAGTCAACGGACTCGACCGAAGGCATTGGCAGATGCCTGCTGTGCATCTGTCTCTGTTCCTCGGGTTTTGAAGGTGTGCCATGGCCAGAAATCACTTCTGCGGTCATGAAATGGTGGCCTGAAATGGTGGCCTGAGGACCTACAGCCCTGTCTTTTGGGAAGGGGAAACGAACCTGGTATCTTTGAGAACGAGGGAGGAGTTGGTAGCTGTTCAAAGAACTTCAAGAGGCATCTTCCAGGGTTATGTATGGTCCGAAGTGGGACTCTGAACCACCTTGGAGGAGCACATCTCTGGCTGGGGCTGTTGGTCTCCATTCTGTGAAAATGAAGGCTGGAGCTGGTGGGAAAAGGGGACTTGAGGACACCAGACCCAGGCTGTCCTGCAGCGACTGGGGTGTGCGTGCTCTCCTAAAGGTGGACATCAGTCCACGCTGGCTGTTCCCAGGACCCTTTTGGTCCTTCGAAATAGCTCCCAAGAGGATTGTCTCCATCACCTTGCTGGGGACGGAGGTGAGGCTGCGAGCTCCTCAGATCCCCTCCTTCATGGAGGTGCCTTCCTCCAGCCATCAGGGACCTCCCCTGATCTCCACAACCCCACAGTGGCCTCAGGAGGCCATTGACCACCTCCTGCAGAACCCTCGGGGACATCCCATGGACTCACATCTGCCCAGCTCAGCTTCTCTACTGGCCCCTGTTAGGTGACACCAGGCATGTTCATAACCATCTGTCCCAAACCTGTTCCAGACGGCTCCATCCATTGCCCTCAACAACGTGAGGACCCTCCAGGCCACCAAGACGAAAGTCAGGGACCAAGTGCCCCAGGTAGGAAACGGGTCGCCGATCTTCTCCTCCATCCGACCCTGAGGTCTCCCCTCAAGTCTCGTGACACGATGGGGCCGCAGAGACCGGGCAGACGTGTGGGAAGACCCAAGGCCAACTCAAGCAGTGGGCTGGAGACCCGGCAGGACCCAGTTCTCCTGCGCCAGGGAGGGAGGGAAGGGGTCACGTTGTGGTGGTCCCAGCCCTCGCCAGGTCACATCCTTGCTGTTCTTCCTGCCAGGAGCTGCTCAGCATCAACCAGCAGAAGCGCATCATGGAAGAGGCCCGCTCGGTCAACGCCCTCTCCAAGGCCTTGGCCACCGTGAAGGTGGCTGCTGAGTTTCTGGCCGTGACGGGTGGTGACCCGGAGCGCCTGCTGCCCGAGTACGTCCGGCAGGAGCTGAGGATGGACGCCGGCGCAAAGCAGTTCCAGGATGTGCCGGTGGGCAAGGGGCTCAGGGCGGGTGGGAAGTGGGACCTTCGTGCCTTCACCCCTGCCCCTCTGCGCAGGGCTTTGCATCTCCCATGGCTCCCACCACCTTCACATGCTCCAAGGTCCCCAAGTCTAGTGTCCATGGAGGGTTGGAGGGGGTCTCCTGCTCAGAGCAAAGAGATCCTGGGCACCTGGGTGGGTTTAAAAGCTTGGCTGGGTGGTGCCAGGTCTTCATGTCATGTCCACCACCACCTTGGGGACACCTCGGACACTGTGGATGGCCTGCGGTGCCTCCGTGGGGGACGCCGGTGATCTGGGAGCCAAGGGTTTGTAGATGCGCCCGCCTGGATGCTTGAACTGGGCGGTTGAGGTGCAGCCATTGGGGGATGTTGGTGGCCAGACGTGTCCTCCAGGACACGCTGGAGTTGAGTGTGGACAGGACCTTCCTAAGGAGCTGAACACCTGTGCCTCTCTGTCCCCCTTCTTCAGGTGGTGCCCAACACCCGGCTGAAGCACATCCTGTCACTGTGGCAGGTCCTGGCGGCTCGCAGGTCCATGCTGTTGGTACAGATGAACCAGGTGAGGGAGATGAGGCTGGGGGAGGAGATAGGGTTTGCCCCCCCAGGAGGGGAAAGGAAATACGTTACTGCAGCCAGGCGGCATTTTTGACATCCCTGTCTCATCCCTTCCCTGGATAAAATCAAGATCTCTGGCCCATCCTGAAGATAATCCACTCCCCTGGGTACTTTCAAGACTGGCTTATGTCTTGGAAGCTCTCTGGTGGCCCTGATACGAGGTTCAAGGACACAAGAGGGTTGTGGTTCTCCTTCCTCCATCAGACGTTGCCTCCGGGCCCATCTGGGTGGGGTGTGCCAGGGTGTCCCTGTTGCTGAAGCTGGTGGTCTTTGCAGGATCCCTTCTGCCTGGTACCCAAGCAGTTCCAAGGGCAGCTGAAGGCAGATGAGGCAAAGACCCTGGCCTCCGTGTTGTCCAACACCAACCTCGACCTCTTCCTCATTGAGCTGCACGAGATGATCACGGTGGCACTGTCTGGATTTCAGCCCGAATATAAGTAAGTCCAGGTCGTATCCTGCGACAGCCAGAGCGGTGGCAGAAGTCACAGCTTTCTAGGAAGGTTTGGTTGGGGAGAGACCTCTGAAGGTCTCTGGTCCATGTCCTGCTCCAGGCAGGTTACTCGAGGCCTCGTCCGGTTGCGTGTTGGTGGATCTCCGTCTTTGGAGATGCTTGTCTTGGGGGCTGTCCCAAGGTGGCATCACCCCTGATGGGAAGAGGTTTTTCTTATGCCCAACCATCAGCTGCCTCGTTGGCTCCTGATGCCACTGGAGATACCTCAGGGCAGCCTCTAGCACGAGGCATTGGCCATTATTGACCAGCAATCTTGGCCACCATTGAGAGCCACCATTGACCAGCAACCTCGGCCAAGACAGTGCTTATTGTTGACAGCCAACGCTGGCCATGGCTGGCTTGCTGGAGGTGGTGAGACATCCATCCCACCTCCACCCGCTCACCCTCCCTGCTCTGCCTCACCCACAGCCTGAAGTGTGCCTTTAAGTTCTTCCTGGAAGACAACCACGTCCCCGCCACCTCTGTGGCCACCCTCACGGATGCCCTGGACCCAGACATTCCCATCAGGAACATCCTTTCTGTCTGGAGGACGGCTGCGAAGACCAGCCAGATCAACGTCCCTGCCTACGGCCAGGAGAGGCCAGCCCAAGGCAGCCATTAGCCCCCTTCTTGCAATGACCCCGTCGGTGGCTTGTCCCCATAGGCACAGAGGAAACATCTACTCCTCATTCCAGCTCTGAGGGCAACACATGACCTGCATGTGGGCTCCTGGAACAGCTCGAGCCTCCAAACCCCCAAAATCCTGCTCCCCCACTGCCTGAACCCGGGTGAGAAGCTCTTACCTGGACCCACCACTGCCCCCTCGGGGACCCCAAGCGTCCCCGTCCCTCCAACCCTGCCAAGCCACAGCAAGAACTTGGAGAGCATCCCCATGGACGCGTCCCCAGCGCCGCTACCCCTGCCCTCAGTTGGCCGACTCTGCCCCCCAGCAGCCCCCAAAGAGGGGTCTGAGGAGCTGGAGCCCCTCTACCACCCCAGTGTTGGCCAAGGGGTGCTTCTGTGTGTCCCCATGCCCATCGTCAGTGGCCTCTGTCCTGCCTTGTCCCTCCTCTCCCTTCCTGCTTCATTAAATGCTCAAGGACCCATCTTGGTTTCATGTCGTTCCTGAAACGGTGGTGGAGGGGACCTGGCCGGTGTCATGGGTGTGACCAGACCTTCTCGGGGGGCTACCGTGGGGCTCAAGGGCCTCCAGAGAGAGAGCAGTGGAGGAGCTGGAGGCCTGAGCTTCCCCACCCTGGCCTCCACAGGTGGCCAGGGGCAGGAAAGACCACAGCCACCTTGCCCAGAGCTGCCCCCAGTGCTCCCAGTATACCCCAGTGCCCTCAAGGGTTTGAGCTGTGTGGTGAGCTCCTTCTCTCCATCTTCCTGGAGAAGGAGGTCCATGCACCCTCCGTGCACGTATTTATAGACATCGATGAGACCTCCTCAGTGTCTTCTCTAGGCTGGACCATATCAGCTCCCTCAGCCTCTCCTAGGAGAGATGCTCCACTCTCTTCATCATCTTGGTGGCCCTTCCCTAAATCTAGTTTAAAGCTCTCCGTAGAGGTCTGGCCAGCTTGTTGGTGAAGACCCACTTGTCCCAGTTGGTCAGGTGAATCCCATCAGCTCCCAACAGGCCCGGCTTCTCAAAGGTAGATCTGGCTTCTCAAAGGTAGGTCCATGATCATGGAAGCCCAAACCTTGAGTATGGCACCAGCCATGCAACCAGTTGCTCCAGTCCCTTCATCATCTTCCCCGGACTCTCTCCAGTATGGCCATGTCTCTCTTGTACTGGGAAGCCCGGCACCGGACCCAGCCCTCCAGGTGTGGCCTCACCAGCACAGAGGTGAAGGACCACCTCCCTCCACCGTGACCTGCCTTTGCGGCAAGGGCTTGTGGTTCCTGGTCAACTTGGTGTCCACCAGCACCTTTTCTATCAAGCAGCCAGGTGTCCCCATCGTGTCCTGGTGCTGGGGGTTGTCCCTCCCCAGGGGCAGGACTTTGCACTTCCCCTGGTAGAACCCCATGAGGTTCCTGTCAGCCCGTGTCTCCAGCCCGTTGAGGTTTCTCCAGGTGGCAGCAGGACCCTTTGGCGTCTCAGCCACTCCTCCCAGTTTGGTGTCATCTGCAACCTTGCAGACGTTCAGCCAGTTGACAACCCACCTCACTGCTCATCCAGCCCATACAACGGCTTCTCCAGGAGGATCTTACGGGAGACAGTGTTGAAAGTCTTCCTGAAGTCCAGGTAGACAATGCCCACTGCTCTCCCCTCGCCTACCAGGCCGGTCATTGCATTGTAGACGTTTATCAAGTCAGTCAAGCATGACTTCTCCTTGGTGAAGCCACGCTGACTCCTCCTGATGCTTTTCTCGTCCTTCACGTGCCTAGAAATGGTTTCCAGGATTACCTGCTCCGCCACCTTCCTTTGGGAAAGTCCCCGCTGGCCACACAACTGCTGCTCCGCAGCATTCCTTGAGCAGCCGGTGAAGCGGGGGCAGCGGCGCGGGCAGGGATGTGGCAGGAGACAGAGGAGGCAGGAGGAGCTCCTGCACCACGACAAACGCCCCCTCCCTTGGGCCCGTGGCCAACCCCGGGGCCATCGCTTGGGTAATGTCGCCCTGGCCACATCCTTTGAGATTAGATATGCCGGATGCCAACCGGTAACGGTCATCTGATAACACCTCCCCTTGAGAAGGAAGGACCGGTGACTGGCTTGTGCAACGGCCACGGGGCTTGCGGCATGCAAACCAGTCAAAACGGCAAGTTTCCACCCCAAAACCTCTCACTCCTGCGGGTGATTGCTCTTTGAAGGCATCTCTGGGACGTTGCTGTGTGTCCTCGGTGCAGCTCGCCATGGCCGTCTACAAGGTGAAGGTGGCAACGGGTGACATCCTCGAAGCTGGGACCAGCAACTCCATCTCCATCACCTTGGTGGGCAGCCGTGGCGAGAGCCGCCGGACGACCTTCAACTTCTGGTTCCAGCCGGGGACGGTGAGCGTGGGGACGGGGACACGAGTGGTGGCATGGTCTGTCCCGGGGCTCCGGGGCATGGGTTTTGCTGGAGAGGGTAGGAAAAGGGCTGGGTCATCTCCAAGGTTTGGGAGGGATGGTGGGAGGGGTCCTGGGGGGATGGTGGGAAAGGGTCTTGGGGGATGGTGGGAGGGGTCTTGGGGGATGGTGGGAGGGGTCCTGGGGGGATGGTGGGAAGGGGTCTTGGGGGGGATGGTGGGAAGTGGTCTTGGGGGATGGTGGGAGGGGTCCTGGGGGGATGGTGGGAGGGGTCCTGGGGGGATGGTGGGAAGGGGTCCTGAGGGGGGGATGGTGGGAAGGGGTCTTGGGGGATGGTGGGAGGGGTCCTGGGGGGATGGTGGGAAGGGGTCCTGAAGGGGGGGATGGTGGGAAGGGGTCTTGGGGGATGGTGGGAGGGGTCCTGGGGGGGGGATGGTGGGAAGGGGTCTTGGGGGATGGTGGGAGGGGTCCTGGGGGGATAGTGGGAAGGGGTCCTGAGGGGGGGATGGTGGGAAGTGGTCTTGGGGGATGGTGGGAGGGGTCCTGGGGGGGGGATGGTGGGAAGGGGTCTTGGGGGATGGTGGGAGGGGTCCTGGGGGGATGGTGGGAAGGGGTCCTGAGGGGGGGATGGTGGGAAGTGGTCTTGGGGGATGGTGGGAGGGGTCCTGGGGGGATGGTGGGAAGGGGTCTTGGGGGGGATGGTGGGCAGGAGTCATGGGGGATGGAGGAAAAGCATCTGGGGGGGACGGAGGAATGGGGTCCTGAGGGGGGGATGGTGGGAAGTGGTCTTGGGGGGGGGTGGAGGAAAAGGATTTGGGGGGGATGGAGGAAAGGGGTGCTGGGGGGTGGAGGAAAGGGGTCCTGTGGGAATGGAGGAAAAGGATTTTGGGGGGAGGACGGAGGGTAAGGGATGGAGGAAAGGGGTCTTGGGGAGATTGAGGAAGAGGATCCTTGGGGGATGCTCTGAGCCCCGTATCCCCTGGTGCCACGCTGGGGCAGCTGCCCCCCCAGCCCCCCCCCAAAAGCCATCCCCCCCCCCCCCCTCCCCCCGCCCAGGAGAAGGATCTGACCGTGCGCTGCGAGCGGGACTTGGGTCCCATCGTCCTCATCCGCCTGCACAAGTGGCGGCTCTTCTTGGAGGACGCCTGGTTCTGCAAGGACGTCCGCGTGACAGCCCCTGACGGCACCCTCTACCGCTTCCCCTGCTACCAGTGGCTGGAGGGGGTCACCACGGTGCAGGTCCGGGAGGGCTCAGGTAGGACCCATCCCACCCCCACCCTCCTCTGCTAGCTGGGGGGGGCGGTCCGACCTTGACCCCTCTCTCCTCCTTTCCAGGGAAGAAGCTGGCGGACAATGAGCTGGAGGTCCTCAAGGAGCATCGGCGGCAGGAGCTGAAGGCACGGCAGGAGGCTTACCAGTGAGAGCAGAGACATAGGGATGGAGGCCCACCACAGCCAGGGTGGCTTAGCCAGCGGTGACGCTGACGTCTGTCCCCATGTCCCACCCGCAGGTGGAAGAACTTCGCTGACGGCTGGCCCCGTTGCCTCAATGTGGACTCCGTCCTCGAGCTGGACTCCAACATTCAGTTCTCCTGCGTGAGGGCCACCACCTTCACCGGTGTCCTCATCTTCCAGTAAGCAATGCCCTAAGGTTGGGGAGGACCTGGATGATGGGGGTGAGGAGCATTGCCAGTGCCGCCCTGTCCCGGGAGGCTGGCGGGGGGGGGCCAGGGATGGGATTGTGGGTGCTGAGGTCCACCTCTGGCCTGTAGAGGGGCCTCCCACCTTCTGGCAGGGTTCCTGTTGAGACCCACCTCCTGGAAGAGCCTGGATGAGATGCGCAGCATCTTCTCCCAGACGCGGGGCAGGGAGATCGGTGGGTGCCTTGTGTGTCCTCCCCCGCCACCCAGCGCTTCCCAGGAAGTCCCTGGCTCGACGTGGAGGGGTGGGCAGTTGGGTGCTGACATCCGGCCACCCCCTCAGTCCCCGAGTACGTGGCCAGGCACTGGCGAGAAGACGACTTCTTCGGTTACCAGTTCCTCAACGGCAACAACCCCATCGTCATCCAGCAATGCGTGGCGCTGCCGGCCAAATTCCCGGTGACGCCGGAGATGGTGGCCGGCTCTTTGGGTGGTGGCACTAACCTGGGCAAAGAGATGCAAGAGGGTCGGATCTTCATCGTGGACTACGAGGTGCTGGAGGGCATCCCGGCCGGCACCATCCACGGGCGCCAGCAGCACGTGGCGGCCCCGCTGTGCCTGCTGCACCAGGGCGCCGACGGGCGCCTACGCCCCATCGCCATCCAGGTAGGGATATCCCACCCCAAACCGGTGGACAACTCCACCGTGGTGGTGGTGGAGATGGTGCCACCATGGTGGTGGTGGAGATGGTGCCACCACGTGGTCGTGTCCCCGCAGCTCAGCCAAACACCGGGACCCACCAGCCCCATCTTCTTACCGAGCGATGCCGAGTGGGACTGGCTCTTGGCCAAGACCTGGGTGCGCAACGCCGACTTCTACAGCCACCAGCTCCTCACCCACCTCTTGAGGACCCACCTCTTCGGGGAGGTCTTCGCCATCGCCACCCTACGCCAGCTGCCCAGCTGTCACCCGCTCTTCAAGGTAAGGTCTCCCACCTCAGGACCACCCGCTGCCCCCCACCCATCTGACCGCAATGACCCCCCCCCCCCCCCCCCAACACCCCCCCCCTGCCCCCCAAGCTCCTTGGGAGGTCCCTGGTCATCTCCAAGGGCTTGGTTCCCACCACTAGCTCCTCATCCCCCACTTCCATTTCACGTTGCACATCAACACGTTGGCCCGGAGCGTCCTCATCAACCCTGGCGGCGTCATCGACAAGGTGATCCCCGGGGATTGGGAGCACTGGGGTCTACTGGGAGCACTGGGGGGCACTGGGGTGTACTGGAAGCGCTGGGCGGCACTGTAGTATACTGGGGGCACTGGGAGGCACTGGGAAGCACAGAGGGCCCTGGGGGACACTAAAGAGCATGGGGGTGGGGCTGGGGAGCACTGGGGACAGTGGGGTATACTGGGAATACTGGGGGGCACTAGCAAGCATGGGTTGGGGGGGCTGGAGTGTAATGGGAGCACCTGGGGGGGTGTACTGGAGGCACTGGGGAGCACTGAGGGGGTACTTGGAGTACTCATGCCCTGGGAGCACTGGGGGGCACTGGGGGGCACTGGGGGTCTGCTGGGAGCACTGGGGGGGCACTGGGGAGCACTGAGGGGGTACTTGGAGTACTCGTGGCCTGGGAGCACTGGGGGGCACTGGGGGTCTACTGGGAGCACTGGGGGGGCACTGGGGAGCACAGAGGGCCCTGGAGGACACTGGAGAGCATGGGCAGGGTCTGGGGAGCACTTGGGAGCACTGGGGTGTACTGGGAGCACTGGGGGGCACTGGGGAGCACTGAGGGGGTACTTGGAGTACTCGTGCCCTGGGAGCACTGGGGGGCACTGGGGGTCTACTGGGAGTACTGGGGGGGCACTGGGGGGCACAGAGGGCCCTGGGGGACACTGGAGAGCATGGGCAGGGTCTGGGGAGCACTTAGGAGCACTGGGGTGTACTGGGAGCACTGGGGGGCACTGGGGAGCACTGAGGGGGTACTTGGAGTACTCATGCCCTGGGAGCACTGGGGGGCACTGGGGGTCTACTGGGAGCACTGGGGGGGCACTAGGGAGCACAGAGGGCCCTGGGGGACACTAGAGAGCACGGGCAGGGTCTGGGGAGCACTTAGGAGCACTGGGGTGTACTGGGAGCACTGGGAGGCACTGGGGAGCACTGAGGGGGTACTTGGAGTACTCATGCCCTGGGAGCACTGGGGGGCACTGGGGAGCACTGAAGACCCTGGGAGACACTAGAGAGCCTGGGGGGGGGGGGTTGGAGCTGGGGAGCACTGGGGGCACTGGAGTATACTGGGAACACTGGGGAGCACTGGGGCAGCTGGGGGCTGGAGGGGGGGCATGATGCCTCCTGCCCTGAGCACCCATGGGTGCCCCCTCCCCGCCAGGGCTCGGGGGTCACCTACGAGGGGATGCTGCTGATCGTCCAGCGGGGCTTGGAGAAGGTCACCTACACCTCCCTCTGCCTCCCCGATGACATCCGGCACCGCGGCATGGCCCACCTCCCCAACTACCACTACCGGGATGACGGGATGAGCCTCTGGGAAGCCATCGAGAGGTGGGACAAGGGGTTGGGTGACAGCTGGCGGTGGTCCCATGGGTGCTCCATGACCTCATGGTCACCTCACCCCATGGTAGCTTCGTCTCCGGCATCGTGGCTTTCTACTACGGGGAGGACAAGGCGGTGAGCGGGGATGCCGAGCTGCAGGCGTGGGTGATGGACATCTTCACCAACGGCTTCTTGGGCAGGACCTCCTCGGGTACCGCGTCCCCGCACCCATGGGTGCCCTGGGATGTCCTCAGGGGTGGTGGGGGGACAAGGACAGGTCCCTGACGCTCTTTGCTGTCCCCCCCTGCCCTCCTGCCAGGTATCCCCTCCTCGCTGCAGACGGTGGCGGAGCTCAACAAGTTCCTCACCATGGTGGTGTTCACCTGCTCGGTGCAGCACGCGGCCGTCAACAACGGGCAGGTGGGACAGGGGTCCTCTGACCCCTCTGCACCCAAAAGATGTCCCCAACTGTCCCCGACCCACACTGGAGAGATGTCCCCCTCCAACCCCTCTGTGCACAGGAGGGATGTCCCCATCCTGAGCCACGGTAGATTTCCGTGTCCCACCTCTCTTCATGCTGGAGGGACGTCCCCATCCATTGCTTCTCCATGCCAAAGGGACACCCCCACCTTAGGAGAAGGTCCCCATCCAACCTGTCCCCATGCCAGAGGGATGTCCCCAACCATCCCTTCTCCATGCCAGATGGACGTCCCCACCCCACCTCAGCAGAACGTCCCCATCGAACCTGTCCCCATGCCAGAGGGATGTCCCCACCCCACCCCACCCCACCTCAGGAGAACATCCCCATCCAACCCATCCCCAGGCCAGAGGGATGTCCTCTGCTGACAGTGACCCCTCACCCTGCAGTATGACCTGGGCGCCTTCCTCCCCAACGCTCCATCCTCCATGCGCCACCCGCCGCCGGCGGCGAAGGGCAAGGCCTTCCTCCAGCACTTCCTCGACACCATCCCTGAGGTGGACACCACCGCCAACATCCTGGTGGCTCTCATCCTCCTCAGCTCCCGCCTCAAAGACATGGTGAGTCTGGCCCCACCATCGCCATGACCTCCCCAAAACGGCAGCTCTGTGGGGCTGATGAACCCCAAGAGGTGCCCCACGAGCGCATGGCTGCACGTCACCACCTTGGCTATCCCCAAGCCCAGGGTGGTGGCCACCATCGCTCTACAGCTACCAGGGTGCCCAGAGACCCCCAGATGGCTTGAGAGGCCTCAGCCAAGTGCTTGAACCTGATGAGTCCCCATCCCTGTGTCCCCCAGAGGCTTCTGGGACAGTACCCGGAGGAGCGGTTCACGGAGGTGGAACCCCGGCGGCTCATCAGGACCTTCCAAGGGCGGCTGGAGGAGATCCGGGACTCCATCGAGGAGAGGAACCACCACGCCGAGCTGAGATACAACTACATGAACCCGCTGGAGACGGAGAACAGCATCTCCATCTGAGCGCCTGGGTGCCCCCGCACCCCACCCAGCACCCCCAGCACCCCCAGCACTCAGCACCCCCAGCACCTAAGCAACCCCAGCGCCCAGCACCTGGACGCCCCCAGCACCCAGCACCCCCAGCACCCCACACCTGGACATGCCTAGCACCCAGCACCTGAGCACCCAGCACCCACAGCACCCAGTGCCCCCAGCACCCAGCATCCTCACCCCCCTCAGCACCCAGCACCCTCAGCACCCCCCACCCTGCTTCTTACCCCCAGCCCCTCAATAAATGTCAGCTGTCAATCAAACCCTCTCTGCTGCGGGGGAGGGGGGGGAGGGGGGGGCTAAAAACCTGGAGACCCCCCCCACCTCCCCAGAGCTCCCTCACCCAGAGAGGGAGCTGGAGTGGGGCAACTGGGAGACATGATGGGGTGCCCAGTGCTCCCAGTGACCTCCCCAGTGCCCCCTCCCAGTGCTCCCAGTGCCCCTCAGTGCTCAGTAGTGTCTCCAGTGCTCCCAGTGCCCCTCACTGCTCCCCAGTCTCCCCAAGTGCTCCCAGTGCCCCCCAGTGCTCCTGGTGTCCCTCAGTGCTCCCCAGTGCTCCCAGTGCCTGCCCAGAGCTCCCAGTGCCCCTCCGTGCTCCCTAGTCTCCCAAGTGCTCCCAGTGCCCATCAGTGCCCCCTGCCAGTGCTTCCCAGTGCCCCCCAGTACTCTCAGTGCTCCCCAGTCTCCCTAGTGCTCCCAGTGCCACCCAGTGCTCCCAGGACCTCCCACCTCCAGTGCTCCCAGTGCCCCCCAGTGCTCCCAGGACCCCCCCAGTGCTCCCAGTGCCCCTCACTGTTCCCAGGACTCCTCCCAGGCAGCTCCAGGAGCACTTTTGGTTTCTCCTGGAGAGAGGAGAATTCCCAGGTAGCAGCCCCCAACGCTTCTAAGGTCGCTACGCAAAGAGCATTGTGTATGCTGGGGGAAGGTCCACGCCCGGTAGCTCCCCAGGAGTCCTCCCAGGCAGCTCCAGGAGTGTGTTGGCCTCCTCTGGAGACAGCGGAATTCCCAGGTAGCAGCCCCAGACACTTCTAATGAAGAAACCCAAAGAGCATTGCCTAGGTTGGATGCAGGTCCACGCATGCTAGCACCCCGATACTCTTCCAGGACATCTCCCGGAGCACCTTGGTTTCCTCTGGAGACAGGTGAAGTCCCAGGGAGCAGCCCCCGACTCTTCCGAGGTAGCTACCCGAAGAGCATTGTCTATGTTGGGGGAAGGTCCATACCTGGAAGATCTCCAGGATGTTCAAGCCTTAGGTGTAAACCCTGAGGATGAACAGAGGAGGGGAAAAAGGCTCTTCAGAGGCTGGAGTGATGATCACTTTTCTTCCCAGGTGGCCTGGTTTTGGCTGGGACAGAGTTCATTTTCTTCTCAGTAGCTGGTACAGTGCTGTGGGTTGGATTTAGTGTGAGAATAATGTTGAGAACACACTGATGTTTTAGTTGTTGCTAAGTAGCGCTTGTCTTAAGTTGAGGATTTTTCACTTTCCCGTGCTCTGCCAGCAAGCAGGTGTGCAAGAAGCTGGGAGAACCTGATCTCCTTCTATGACAAGGTGACCCCCTTAGTGGATGAGGGAAAGGCTGTGGATGTTGTCTACCTAGACTTTAGTCAAGCCTTTGACACCGTTTCCCACAGCATTCTCCTGGAGAAGTTGACTGCTCATGGCTTGGACGGGCATACTCCTCGCTGGGTAAAAAACTGACTGGATGGCTGGGCCCAAAGAGTAGTGGTGACTGGAGTTAAATCCAGTTGGTGGCCGGTCACAAGTGGTGTTCCCCAGGGCTCAGTATTGGGGCCAGTTCTGTTTAATATCGTTCTCAATGTTGTGGGCGAGGGGATCGAGGGCACCCTCAGTAAGTTTGCAGACAACACCGAGTTGGGCAGGAGTGTTGATCTGCTGGAGGGTAGGAAGGCTCTGCAGAGGGATCTGGACAGGCTGGAGCGATGGGCTGAGGCCAACTGTATGAGGTTCAACAAGGCTCAGTGTCGGGTCCCGCACTTGGGTCACAACAACCCCATGCAACGCTACAGGCCTGGGGAAGAGTGGCTGGAAAGCTGCCTGGCCGAAAAGGACCTGGGGGTGTTGGTCAACAGCCGGCTGAAAATGAGCCGGCAGTGTGCCCGGGCGGCCAAGGTGGCTTGTGTCAAGCCCCTGAACCTCACGGCAGAGACTCGGGGAATGAAGTCCCTCCCATCGTAGGAGATCAGGTACGAGACCACCGCAAGAACCTGAAGGTACTTAACTCCATGGGACTCTACTGCGCTCTGGTGAGACCCTACCTGGGGCTTTGCGTCCAGCTCTGGGGTCCCTACCGCAAGGATATGAGCCGGCAGTGTGCCCGGGCGGCCATTGCAGCCGATAGCATCCTGGCTTGTGTCAGAAATAGCGTGGCCAGCAGGACGAGGGAAGTGATTGTCCTCCTGTACTCGGCACTGGTGAGGCCACACCTCGAATACTGTGTGCAGTTTTGGGCCTCTCGCTAGAAGAAAGACCCTGAGGTGCTGGAGCGCTTCCAAAGAAGAGCAATGAAGCTGGTGAAGGATCTGGAGAACAAGTCTTATGAGGAGCAGCTGAGGGAACTGGGGTTGTTTAGTCTGGAGAAAAGGAGGCTGAGGGGAGACCTTCTTGTTCTCTACAACTACCTGAAAGCAGGCTGTAGCCAGGTGGGGGTCGGTCTCCTTTCCCAAGGAGCAAGCGGTAGGACGACAGCAAACGGCCTCAAGTTGCACCAGAGGAGGTTTAGATCGGATGTTAGGAAAGATTCCTTCACGGAAAGGGTTCTCAAGCATTGGAACAGGCTGCCCGGGGAAGTGGTTGAGTCACCATCCCTGGAGGTATGTACAAGACGTGTAGATGTGGCACTTAGGGACATGGCTTAGGGGTGGACTTGGCAGTGTTAGGTTTACGGTTGGACTCCGTGATCTTAAAGGTCTTTTCCAACCGAAATGCTTCTATGATTCTATGATTCTATAATGTCTGAACTGTTGGCAGTACAGAATTAGACAAGTGGACAAACAAAAAGTGAGGCTAGGCTGATGAGCTGCAAGAACTCATGTCTCTCACTCAAGCTGTGAGAAAAATACTTTTTTCTTGGGAAAGTTTTAACATTTTTTTGTCTTCCAGATCAGCCCATTTGCTCACCTGTGCCTCAAACAGTTCCACACTGCCCAGCACAGCTGCAAGACATCCCTTCATTCCTGCCTTTCCCATGGATTCCCGTTCCCTGATCACCCTGGGCAAAAGCAACTCGGGATTTTCCATGTAGCACAGATCCAGAGGAAATGGAGAAGAGGTAAGGGTGAATTCGGAGGCATTTCGACTGAGCCTTTCTCCACCCTGATAAAAACCTCCCTGAATGTGTGCTGGATTCAGAGCGGTGTCAGAGAGGGTAGAATTGGCCCCTTCTTTCTGAAGCAGAAGTAACTGGGCTTGGCTGTGAGAATCTGCTGTTCTATTAGCAATCCTATAAAATAAAACTTTCTCCTCTCGCCCAACACACAGACCTCATGAAGGTCTGGCCCTGCAAGCTGGGCGTCCCCTGCTCCCGATCAGCCGTATGATGCAACAGCACATATGACAGGCGCCAGGAGCCTCTGTGATGTCACAGTGCGTCTCCATGACGAGCCAAGGCCTCTCCCCAAGGCCGCCTGGCAGCTGACCCCACAACCTCTCCTGCCCGATCGCTGCCTGCCCTCACTCTCGCCGCGCTCTGTGACCGAGAGCTGCAGCAGCCGACAAGCTCATCCGCACCCAGTCCGACGGCCAAGGCTGAGAAAGCTGAAGCGTTGCTGCTCCTCCCGGGGAGGTTTCACACCGGGCCTCTGCCAGGGAAGGCCCTCAGCAACTCTCCTGCTCTTGCCGTAGGCTTTGTAGCCCCCTCCAACATGGACGGAGCCTGGGTGGGCACCTGGAGACCTCATCGCCCACGCGGCCCCATCATGGCCCAGTTCACCAGCCCGGGACCCAAGTACGCAATCCCCGGGACAACAGGTAAAGCCACCGTCGCCAGGGGGGTGCACCACATCCACTGCCTCCAGGGGACAAGCAGCCACAGCTCCATTCCCCTTTGCTCCAAGCCTCCCTGCTCTCAGCTGCAGCAAGGACACAGGCCTGCCAGAGGAAGGCTCCGGCTGCTCATGGGAGAGCCCCGGCAAAGAGCTGCCTGCCTCCGCTGAGCACGGAGGGGGCCTTAGCGGCGCCTTAACCCTGACTGCGCAGGAGGAAGCTTGTTCTGCATCTTTGCTCCAAACTTGTTGCTCCCACCTCACCCTTTTCTTCCTCTCCTCTTCCTTTTTTTCTTCTCCTCCTCTTCTTTTTTTCCTTCTTCTCCTCCTTCTCTTCTCCTCCTCGTCCTTCTTCATCTTCTCCTCTTCTACTTCATCTTCTCTTCCTATTCTTCTTCTCCTCCTTTTTCATCTTCTCCGCTTCTTCTCCTTCACTTTCTTCTTCTCCTCCTCCGTAATAGCAGTGAAGTTTCAATTTCTTTCCCATCGGGGCTCCAGCAAAGCAAAACGTCCCAGAGGCCACCTTTACATTTGCTTTTTAAGTTAGCTTAGCAAGTGTTTGGGGGTTTAATACTTGCTAAGATTAGCAGTTTGGTGATATGCTGATTCATTGCACAGTGCCTACATCGTTCTGGCTGGAAGGTAGTGTCCCATTGTATTGGCCTGCTGGTGTCCTTCTTGGAGGAAGAAATCACACAGGAGGGGAATTTCTTGAGGCAGGCCACTCCAACTACTCCACTCAGAACCTAGCTTGAAATAGGGAGTTGCAGGCAGGTGTCCTTTCACAGGCTTTTCTTCCTAGGTTACCTGGCTCACAACCCCACCAAAACCAAAGCCCCTGCCTACACATGTCAAGGGCCGAAACCTCCCGTCGCAGACAGCTGCTCTCCGGGTCCTCGGTACTACGTCCAGCCCTCCATCACCAGGAACGGGAAGTACGTGGCTCCAGCACAGCCCATGTGCGGCCTTCCCAAGATAAAGAGCGAGATCACCCCGGGACCAAGTGAGTACCATTTCTCCAGCACTTCTTCCAGGCAAGACAAGCACGCCTTCCTTTTGCCCTGTGCTACCGGGGTACAAAACCATCCGCTCACGCCCTGAAGGAGCTTCAGAGCTTTCCAGACAGAAAGCAAACAAGGCTGAGCACCTCCTCCTCACCTTTCCTCTTTGGCTTGAGGAAAAGAGCCCAGCTTCACTGCTTTTCTCCGCTTCTCCTCTGCCCTAGGCGACTACTCCACCGACAAGGCCAACAAACACCTCTACAAATGCGCGCCGGCGCAGTCCATGGCCTTCCGGCACAAGGCCCTCAAAACCGGCCAACCTCCAGGTAAGGGAACGCGGGGACATACACACACTTGCAGCCTGCGTGTCCTCCAGGGAAAACCTGCTGGACAGATTTGTGTGGAGCAGATTTGTCGGTTGTGGAGCTGCCGACACACGCTGCGGGCGATAGAAGACGGAGGCATTGGGAGGAGGGGCAAGACATCCTTCCTGCTCCTCGCAGCAGGCTTGGCAAGCTGCTGCTCTCCCCCCCAGGCACTGCTCCTCTCCCCGCAGGACTCACACACGCTCTCTTCCCATTCCCCTTCCAGGTCCTGGCACCTACACCCTGCCTAGGCTGGTGGGACCCAACACAGCCTACACCCACGCCAGCCCGTGCTACTCCATGAAAGGGAAGAGGAAGCACAATGGCTTTGCTGAAGACCTCTCCAAGGTGAGCTACGCTTCTCTGCTCTCTCGCGTCGGCAACTGAAGCTCAGCTGCTCTCCTCAGGGCAGAAGGGCTCCAACGCCTGCTGCAGCCTCTCTTGACGCACACTTCCCTGCACCAGAGGTAAAAGCCAAGAAGCCCCGGCTCCCCTGGCTCTCCTGCTCTAGGCAGCGACACTGACACCTGCAGTCCCTCGCTTTCCAACACTAACAGTTTTGGTGGGGCAAAGCTGATGGGCACTAATGGGAATCTCCCTCCTCCTCTGGGAAATCTGCCTCTCTGCAGGGGAACAGGAGGTGCCCTTGTTGCAATCGCTCCATGCCTCTCACACCACGTCTCTGGCCAGCCAGCTCAACTAGCGCTGCCCGCGTGGGCACCCGGCAAGAATCAACACTTGCCTTTTGTACCCGACAACCTGCCTGCCTCTCTTCCAGACGCCAGGTCCTGCTGCATTCCCCAAGGTGGAACTGGACGTCTACAAAAAGAGGGCTCCCATGTACACGATGGGCACCAAAAGCAGACTTGGAGGAGACAAAACAGTGAAGCCGGGGCCGGCAGACTACTGCCCGGGAAAGGTAAGGCAGCCTGCCCGCCTCTCCTCCTCTGCTTTGCAACAACCAGCCCTTAAGCATCTCCCCCTTCCGATGGGGCTTCTGAGAACTCAAGACCACCTTAGCTAAAAGTGCCCAGGCATGCACACAGCAACGCACAACAAACGGCAAATGCACGTACATCCACTCGTTAGGCCAGACGGCCTCACTGAAGACAAGTCGTCTTGAGAAGAGGGCACCACGGTCACCCTTTTGTTCTTCTCCCTTTTCCCCTTCCAGGTGACGCTGATCAAGCCCCAGGCACCCGCTCCCACTTTTGGACTCCGACATTCCCTCTACACAACTCCTCTAATATCTCCGCTATGAGTCTAATAAAACAACATATCCCCAAAGATCTGGTCTGTTCACCTTCAGCTGCGGGGAGAGGGGGTGTGCGGGAGTGAGGACGATCGGCTCTCTCCATCTCACGTCTAGGCCTCAGCCAAAACATTGCAAGATGAGGACGAGGGGAGAGCACCGAGATCAACAGTGTAAGCGAGGCAGAGCTCTCTGGCAGCACCCTTTCACCTGACCGTAGCTAAATGCTGCCCCGTGGAAGCAGTCCAGCCCTTCCCTCCACGCTCTCACCCCATGGCCGGGCGTCCTGCAGGCACAGGCTTGCCCCCAAGGACACAGCCCGTCTCGGCACCCCCTTTTCAGTGCACACAGGTGGCTTGTCTCCAGGGTGCGGCCAGAAACACAGACGCTCTGCATCCGCATTTAGCCCGCTTGCCATGGGCTAAATACCACAAGCAATTCCCCAAAACACTAACAGTTAAGGGGAAAGAATCCAACAGACGTGATGATGGTTGTGTCCTCCAGGTCACCTTATGAAAGCTAGCTATACAGTAAGGAATCTAAAATATTGAAGGATGAAGGCAATGCAGCCCCTCTGGGCAACCTGCTCCAATGCTGGAGTGTCCCAATAGGGAAGCAGGTTTTCCTTATCTCTAGCCTGAAGCTTTCTTATTTCAGCATTGTCTAGACTTTTGTCTGTTTTCCTCCTGCCAAGCACCGCAGCGATGAATTTGCATCCATTTTCCTGAAAACCTCTTCCTAGGGACTGGCAGGCTGCTATGAGGGTCCCAAAGCCCTCTCATTCTCGAGAATGAAAATGCCCTGTCCTGCAGTTTCTCCTTGCAGGGAAGTGCTCCAGGCCCCGAGCATCTTCATGGCCCTCTGCTGATCTTGCTCCCCGCTATTAACATCTTTCTTGTACTGGGAGCCCAAAACTTGACCCCGTATCTTGCATGTGGTCTAATGAGTGAGGAGGAGGGGGAGATAATCACGTCCCTCCACCTTTGGGCAAGGCTCCTGTTCATACAGGCCCAGGACACTTCTTTGCTACCTGGGCACGCGGCTGGAAGGTGTTTTGCCTTCTGTCCCCCAGGAACATCAGGGTATGTTGCACAGAACTGCACCCCGGTCAGATGATCCCCAGCCCATATCACGGGAGGGGGCTGGTCTAGCCCACGTGCAGGACCTGGTGCTAGTTCTTGTTGAATTGCGGGAGGCTTGTGGCAGGGCTGTCCCCCCACCTGCCATGGGAGGCAGACATGATGACCATCAACAGACATGATGATGGTTGCATCCTCCAGGTCACCTTATAAAAGTGCACCTTATAAATTGCAGAGGGCCTGGGAAAGACTCCTGTGCCGCCCCACTTGTCAATGACCTGAGGTAGGGTACAACTTTATAACCAATGGAGATACAGTAAATAGAGTGGATGGAGAAAACAAAAATTGCAGAAGGAGTGGTGGAGATCAGTGGGGCTACATAAGACCATGCCTGACAGCACGGAGGTGTTAGCCACTGTGGCCAGGAACCCACTGATGCATGGCCCAGCCGCCAGCTGCAGGCGGGATCTGGCCCTCCTCAGGGCTGCAGAGTGCAGCGGTCGGCAGCTGGCCATCAGAGGACGTGGCAGCCAAGAGTTAGCAGTCCGCTCCTGTGACAGAACCGAAAGAGGAGAATTGCAGGATGCAGCAGCAGACGGAAATGGTCTGTCCCCTGTCAGGAAGCTGGACAGAAGCCTGGGCAGGATGGTCGAGCTGGAGAAGGCCTCCAGGGGGAACAAGTGTCCCAGGAAGAGGTACACGGGGGTTTTGAGGTGCTGGTCAACCACCACCAGTACAATAAGGGAGAGGTTTGCAGCCAGGGTCATGGTGTGGATCAATAGGAAGAGCAGGAGGAGAGGAACCTATAGCCCAGGGTGATTGCTGAATCTCAGGAGCACGGACGTTTCACCTAGCCCATGCAAAGGCATCCTGCATGCTGTGGGGTGTGTCACAATCACAGGAATACTTGCGTGGGAGCCTCACAACGCAGGCAGTCCAGGAAGCAGGAACCAGGTGAGAAGCTGGAGCTACGTTTTCTGATAGTGTTTACGCAGACCTGAGTAGTACAGCAGGGAGTACTAGTTGGCCCTTACACTAATCACCACTGTGAAGTATAGGACCTACTGCGGGTGTGTTTGGGGCCTGGATGGTGTGACCTGTTGTCCTGAGACGTGTGTGAAGACTCTGGTTATGTCCTAATTGAAGAGGAGCCGAAGCACCCGTCGGGACTCTGTGGATATCCAGAGGAGCGAGGGTGACAGCAACGGGCAGGCCTGAAGCACGTCTACAAATCTTAGAGGTGTTTCTTTCCAAAGAGAGGCAGGGCAAGAGGGGGAGACGGTTGCGTGTAGAAGTGTGCCAGGGAGCTCTGCCTCTGCGTAGGAGAGTGGCCTGATCCTCCAGTGCCAGGCAGAGCATCCAGGCCAGGGGTGCAGAAGTCTGGAGGAGGCTCAGACCCCAGAGGTGTCTATAGGAGAGCGTCCTGCCAGCAATGCATTTGGGAGATGCTTTGGCAGGGCTTCCTAAGGGCTGAGAGAAAGAAGACAATTCCTGGTGGCAGAAGGTCCGTGCAACTCTTCGGGGGTACCTTCCCTCTCCCCTACAGCCACTGTTACAGAGGCTCTGGATCACCTGTGAGTGGCTCTCAGCCAGGCAAGAAGAGTCGCTGGGAGAAACAGAAGGTGCCGAAGGCAAGAAGGGCGATGAAGCTGTCCTTGGGTTGACAGCAGGTAGAGCAGGACCCAGCAACGGCTGGGGGCTAAAAGAAACAAGCCCCCAGAGAAGGCTGGTGGCATCTGGAACCTGCGCTGGTCTCCCAGCAGATGTTATATCCCCACCTCTGAGTGAGACGAAGGTGCTGATGCAGGGGGAAGCACCGTGCTTTCCCAATGCCTGCCTCAGCACTGGAAAGAGGACAGCCAAATCCTGCCACTTCTCTTTTCCTCCAGGAACGGGCCCAGCTAGACGAGAGGCTTGATGTGGCATTCTGGAGCCAACATTTGAGACAGAGCCACAGGCACTTGGAACCGTGGGTACGTGAGCTTTTCCACAGAGGGTGGGTGTCACGTGGCTGCAGTGAACAGGAGATGGTGGGGTTTAATTTCCCAAGAGAGGTGTGCAAGACAAATCCCCGAATCGGAGCCTTGGAGTTCAGGATAGAAATTCTTGTCTCGGTCAGGGAGCTCCGGGGCTGGATTTCATGGGAAATTGCCCTGCAGAAGAAAGGGGCCTCGGACAACTGTTTCATCTTCAAGGCCAGCCACGTTGAAACACAAGAACCATCCAGGCTTTTATGGATAAAGTGGAGCAACCACGGCAGGAGGCCAGCACACTTTCTTTTCCAGCCTTGCCACTGCAGTTGCTCGTGCCTGAGCCTGCCCACTTGCCTTCGCTGCAGTCACATTTGCACTGGAAGCCCAGGAAAGTCCCAGCGCTCCTACTCTCGAGCTGGCATCCGCCTCAGTCCCACAGCCTGGCCAACCACAGAGGCACCAGCCATCCAGTGCCCCTGTGTGCAGCCCAGGGCATGGGTCGCACCCTCTGTTCCCTGTTGGTGCCCCTGCTCCCGGCACTGCTGTCCTGTCCCCATGTGCTACCCTCTTGGCACCAGCCTGCCTGTAAACCCAAGGCAGCTCTAGCTCCCTTGGAGGGATGCGACCAAGCCTTTCGGGAGCGGGCTGAGGTGGGGTGACAGGGGATGGGCTCTTGGCACAGCCAGGCTGGCAGGCCTGGGCAGGGAGAGGGCAGCTCCCATCTGCCATTCTCTCTCCACACTATTCTCCAGACAATCCATCAGATTGTACTGGGGCTTTACAACCAGAAAACATGTGGAAGCAGGACTTGCTACTTACCAAGTCAAAACTACTCCGTTCAGAGTTGGTACACAAGCGCCACATGCCAGTCCCCCTGGACATAGCTCAGCTGGAGCAAACAGACCCACTATAAAAACAAGGAGCAGCAGTTCTTTGCAGTCTAAACCAGATTGTTGCCCATAATTCAGTCTTTGGCTTTATCCAAGTCTCCCACATTTGGTTTCTGACAATTTAGCAGAAAATATGCCATGGGTTGCTGGCTGAAAAATGCTTTAAGGACAAGAGAGCCCTGTCTCTTTTTTCTGTATTGAGGGAGGGGAGGAAGAAGAAAGGGGGGAAAAAGAAAAGCCTAACCCTTTCTCGGAGAGCATTACTGTCACCAACGCATCTGTGGGGTTGGGCCGGGACTGGTCACAGGTACCTCCCTGAGGAGCGCACCTCTTGTGCTCCAGTCTGTGCTCATGCAGGGCTTGTACTGGGACAAGGGCTCCTGGGGCAGGGCAGAAGGAGCTCACCTGGGAGAGCCTTAGGCTGATGACGCCCAGGTTCAAGCCCCAGCTTCAGCAATGTGTTCCCACTTGGCCTTTTGCAGAGCTGCTCTGTTATCTTCCAGCCTTCCCTGGTCCTCGTCCCTCTACTCTCCCCATGTGCAGGGCAGAGCTTCCCCCAGGCTGGGCCCAGCTTTTCCTGGGGAGTTCCTGGAGGAGCTGCTCCCAGCAAGCCTCCACCATTGCCCTAGCTTGGCACCAGAGCTCAGCGGGCCAGGGTGGAGGTGCACAGATGGCTGAAGGGGGACAGGCTGCCCAGGGGCAGCACAGAGACCTTGTCTGTGCATGCGGGGACGGAGCTAGGAAAGGCAGAGCTCAGCTGCAGCTGGGACCAGCAAGGGATGCAGAAGGCAGCAAGAAGGGCTTCGCTAAGTGTGTTGGCAGTCAGAGCAAGGCAAAAAAACCCCGTGGGCCCACAGCTCAGTGGGGAGCGGGCCTAGTGACCGAGAACATGTGGAGAGACTTTCAGCAAGCTGATTGGACACATGTGACTCTATGGGTCCTCTGTGGGGTGAGTTTCAGCCGAGGGTGCGGAGGGTGCTGGCCAAAGTCATTGTGTGGCTGCTTCTGTCATCCCGGGAAAGCCATGGCAGTCAGGGAGGTTCCTGATGCTTGGGAAAAGGCAAACATCCCACCCATCTTCATGAAGGCTGGTCAGTCTGATGTGCCTTGCTGTGAAGGGGATGGAGCAAATCCTCCTGGAAGCCATTTCCAAGCACCTGAAGGACAAGAAGGAGATTTGGAACTGCCGGTAAAAACTGAACAAGGGCAAATTGTGCCTGACCAACCTGAATACCTTTTACGATGAGATGACGGGCTCTTTGGGTGAGGAGAGAGGTGGATGTAGTAGTCCTTGGCAGCTTAGTGAAAAGGGCTGCCTGGAACCCCACAAAGCTGAAGCAAGACAAATGCCACGTTCATCTTGTTGCTGTGCTGGGACACCTCCATGCACC
Organism: Sarcoramphus papa; assembly: GCA_037962945.1. Classification (NCBI taxonomy): domain Eukaryota; kingdom Metazoa; phylum Chordata; class Aves; order Accipitriformes; family Cathartidae; genus Sarcoramphus; species Sarcoramphus papa. The sequence continues at coordinate 2,559,913 of CM075616.1, read as the reverse complement.
AGACAGGCTGGGGACAACTGACTGGAAGGCAGCTCTGCAGGAATGGACCCAGGAGTCTGGGTGGACAGCAAGTGGGACAGGAGGGAGCAGTGTGGCCTTGGGAAGAGGTAGGCCAGCCGTGTCCGGGGCTGGATTAGCAAAATCACAGCTAGCAGGGAAAGGGAAGTGATTCTTCGCCTCTATTCATGGACCCCATTAGGATTGCTGTGTCCAGTGTGGGTCTCCCCAGCACAGGAAAGACCTTGACAGGCTGTGAATAGCCCAGCAGAGGCTGGAAAGATGGTTGGGGCCTGGAGCACATAAGGTACCAGGAGAGGCTGAGCGAGCTGGGTTTTAGGGTTTTTTTGAGAAATGTCTCAGAGCCAAACACCAGAGCAAGGGCCCAGGGGAGGTTGTGGGATCTCAGTCAATGGAGATATTCTCAATTTGTTGAGAAAAGGTCCAGAGCACCTGATCTAGCACGAGTTGTCTGAGAATGGGCTTGGAGACCAATTTAGGCAGGAGCTATGGCACATCAGATGTGAGCGTCAGTATGAAAGCAGCTTGTTCTTTGGTCATAACGGTGGTGGAGTTGGGTATCAGAGCTGTGCTTATATGCACCCCCACTGCACGGAAGTCGTTAGAGCCCAATAAATTATTTTTCCTTTTAAAAATAGTCTTTCTATCTGTGAGCGTTTGTGCAAGCCTCACAGCTCCCACCCGGCAGAAATTACTTTGGGATCTGATGGTTCCCCTTGGTACCAAGAAGAATCCTGGTGTGAGGATATCCTGCAGGGCTCACGCATGCCCCCAGCACAGCGTGAGCTCTTCTGCAGGAGTCATTCCCAGGCTGGCACTCAGCACATGCTGTGGGCTGAGGCCCATCACAGCCCATCTCCAAGGGCAGTGTCCTGGTTTCATCTAGGAGAGAGTTAATTTTCGTCCTAGTAGCTGGTGTAGTGCAGTGTTTTGGATTTAGTAGGAAAATAATGTTGATAACACACTGATGGTTTCAGTTGTTGCTAAGTAATGTTTATACAAAGTCAAGGATTTTTCAGCTTCTCATGCCCAGCCAGTGAGAAGGCTGGAGGGGCACAAGAAGCTGGGAGGGGACACAGCCAGGACAGCTGACCCAAACTGGCCAAAGGGATATTCCATACCATATGACATCATGCCCAGTATATAAACTGGGGGAGTTGGCTGGGAGGCACGGATCGCGGCTCAGGAACTAACTGGGTGAGTGGTGAGCAATTGCATTGTGCATCACTTGCTTTGTATAGTCTAATTCTTTTAGTATTACTATTATCATATTGTTATTATTATTATCATTGTCATTATTTTTCATTCCTTTCTGTCCTATTAAACTGTCTTAATTTCAACCCACAAGGTTTTTTTTTCTGATTCTCTCCCCCATCCCACTGGGTGGGGGGAAGTGAGCGAGCGGCTGCGTGATGCTTAGTTGCCGGCTGGGGTTAAACCACAACAGACAGCCTGGCCAGGATCTCCTGGGACTGTGCAAGCTAGCTATGGTGACTGCTCGAAGCTGAGTGAGGCACTGTGCGTGCCTGCATGGGTTCAGAGAAGGGCACACAGAGACAGCTCGTCGCCCAGCACAGGGGGACTGTGGGCATGAGAGTGCCATGGGATGACAGTGGGCAGAGCTGGGGACTGTGGGGTGAGAAGACCTCAGCTGGACCAGCCAAGTCCTGCTTCCCCAATGGCCCCACAGCCTCGCGGTGTAGGCACTGCGTGGACCAGGGTGCAGTAGGGGTGCTAAAACATCTCCCCAGCACAGTCCCCATGGCAGCCCTCTGTGCTTCCTCCCCAAGCAGCCTCCTATTTAGCTTCCTCCCACCAGTGCCTCACTCACTTCCCCACCCTAGGAGGATGGGGGCAGAGAACAGGAAGAGCAGAAGTGAGGAAAGTCATGTGTCAAGATAAAAATAGCTTAATAAGTGAAGGAAAGAGGAACAAAGAAGAAAGAAAAAACCACACAAACCCCAAAATAACAAGTGATGAAATGACAATCACTCACCACCTCCCAGAAGTACACCAATGCCCCACCAGTCCCCAGATGGGGACCTGGCCAAAACACCCCTCCTCTCCATTTTTATTGCTGAGTGTGATGCCATATGGCATGGAAGATCTGTTGGGTCAGTTGGGGTCAGCTGTCCTGGCTGTGTCCCCTCCCAACTTCTTGTGCACCCTCAACCGACTCACTGTAAGAGCAATGTGAGAAACAGAGAAGGCCTTGATGCTGTGCAGACACCCTTCAGCAACAGCAAAATCATTGGTGTGTTATCAGCACTGGTTTTGTCACTAATCCAAACCTTATGGGCTGCTGTGAAGAAAATTAACTTCATCCCAGCCAGATCCAGTACATTGGGTCAAAGCTTTCTAGTGGGGAAGGAGGGCTGAGGTGGAAAGCCTGGTCCTCCAAGGATGAAGGGGCTGGGGCGAGGGAGTGGGTGTCCCAGTGTCTGTCCAGGAAGATGTAGGGTGAACAGAGAAAAGGAGCTTGAGCTGGAGCCAGAGGAGCACGGCTGGAGGAGGGACTTGCTCATTTCTCTGGGAACAGGGGAGGAAAAGGTGCGGGGAGGGAGATCCAGGTGATGGTCTTGTTTTAGCCCTCAGAAAGAGGAACCGCTCCCCTCACTCCAGCCTCTCCACCACCCCTTGCAGCAGAAGAAGCAAAGGCTTCCTACTCAGCTGCTCAGCTGCTGCATCCCCAGCTGATTCCGAAGACCTGCCTGCAACAGGGCCTGGCCAGAGGAGGGAAGAGAGGTGTAGGTGCAGCCCACATGGGCCACCCAATAGAAATGGCCCATTTTGCCTTGGCGGTGCAGTAAAAGCAGACCTTCATTTGTGGCTGACAATGTGAACTTCGTGCTCTTGAAATGTGCACCACAGGGGGAGATGACTCCCGTCCCGGGAACCCGCCATCAGGAAGATGCCCTCATGATGGCCTTTGGAAAGTATTCACATATTAGGCCAACTACGCTTTCATGTCTCCTCCAGAAAAGAAAACCTGAACACTTCAACAGTTCCCACACATAAGACCACCAAGGTGTTTATTATCAAGAAAAAAAGCAAAACCCATGACATTTTCAGCATTGTTTTTTAAACTATATTTCTCTACAAGGACCTTTTCCTTTTTTCCCCTTGCCACTCCGCAAGTGGTCTCAGTGGCGTGCACTTCTGAAGTGCCAGCTGGTATCCAGAGCTTTCAAAGGAGCTAGAAGAGTCTTTTGCCTCTGTCACCAAGGTAGCACGAGCTCTGGGTGCAAGCCATGGCTTTCCTGAGCATTTTCCTCAGAGCCTCCCTGACCTCCCTGTTCCGCAGGCTGTAGATGAGGGGATTGACCAGGGGCGTGAGGACGGTGTAGAAAAAGGAGAACACTTTGTTGAGCTGCCTCAGCGGGGCTGTTCTGGGCAGCATGTAGACAAGGATGAGGGTGCCATAGAAAATGGTAACGAGAGTGAGGTGAGAGGAGCAGGTAGAGAAGGCCTTCTGCCTGCCTGTGCTGCATGGGATCCTCAGGATGGCAGCTATGATGCACACGTAGGAGGCCAGCGTGAACAGGAAGGGAAAAACTACATCCAAGATACCAAATATGAAAGAAAGAATGGTGACCACTCTGGTGTCACTGCAGGCAAGCTCCAGCAATGGGGTGAAATCACAGAAAAAGTGGTCAACGGACTTTGGGCCACAGAACTGCAACTGGGATAAGAAGACTGTGACTACCACCAGCAGCAGCGAACCCCATAGCCAAGACGCAGCTGCAAGATGTAAAGAGACCTTCCAGGTCATGAGGCTTGCATAGAGCAAGGGCTGGCATATGGCCAAGTACCGATCGTAGGACATGGCTGCCAGCAGGTAACACTCCGTAGTCGCAAACGAAGCAAAGAAGTAGAACTGAGCCATGCAGCCATGTGCAGAGATGCTGCTGTGCCCACTCAGGAAGCCGGCCAGCAACCGTGGCAGGATGGTGGAGCTGTAGCAGGTCTCCAGGGAGGACAGACTGCCCAGGAAGAAGTACATGGGGGTGTGCAGATGCTGGTCTGCCACCACCAGCACAACGATAAGGATGTTCCCAACCATGGTGACTGAGTAGATCATAAGCAAGAGGAGAAAGAGCAGGTTCTGGAGCGTGGGGACATCACGTATTCCCAGCAGCACAAAATCCATGGATGATGTCCCGTTGTCATTTTCCCGTTCCTCCATGCAGGGTTGTTTGTCTGTTATTTCCGCAGTTGCCACAAAGAGGGGCTACGAGAAAGAAACACATTTCAGCATTTACCTTCAACATTTCTTTGTGTAGGACATTGCTCTCTTCACATTAGCTTTATGGATTTCGTGCCTAGTGAAAGCATAAAATAAACGTTCTTCCCGATGGCTAAAGAACACTCATCCCAGCAGACTCACCGCAGACTCTAGAGGCGAGCTGCCCAACGGAAGTTCTTCTTTCTCACTGCGGAATAAATCTATAACGTGCATTTGCTCACACAGAAACAACTTTGATATGCCTGTGGGTATGGCCTGGAAACCATGGTATAGGTGTTGAGGATCGACATCCTTCTGCTCTCAGGAAAGACAAAAGAAACGCCACTCTCCAGAAAAGCCCGTTGTGTGAACCGTCCTGCCAGATGCCATCCTCCCTCCAAAGCAAGGGACAGGCACATCATGGGGTGAGTGGCCACAGCTCTCTCAAACGCTCACAGGAGGAGGAAAGGATTCCCACCCCACTCCTTCCCCACCACCACACAGGCCACTTTCTTCCCTTGAGAAAGGGCAGATCAGGAGTTCCTGCTTCAGATGGCCACGGGACTGTGCTGTGGGACTGCCAGAGGGCATGCTAAAAACCACCTTGTAGGTCAAAATGCAGCATAAAAAGTGACAAGGAAATGACCAAAAAAAAGATAGGGAAGGGGGAGCTGGGGTAACCAAGCCACGTGGGAGAGGTTGTGCAGGGAGGAATAACGGGAAGGATTAAGGAGACAAATCCCAGCCTCTTTTCAGTGGTGCCATGGAGAAAGGACACATTGAAATGCAGGAAATTCCTTTTAAAGGCAGGGTGGTCAAACACTGGAACAGTTGCCCAGAGAGCTTATGGAGGCTCCATCCTTGTGGGTATTAAAAACTCGACTGGACGTGGTCCTGAGCCTCCTGCTGTAGCTGACCCTGCTTTTGGGAAGGGGGGGTTGGACCAGATGATATCCTGGGGTGGCTTCCAAGCCGAGCTACTCTGGGATTCTGTGATTGAAAGCTGCTGGGCAGAAGTGTTTGCTTCGCATTTTTCCCTCCTCAGCAGCGGTTGCTGAGGGCTTTGAGGCTGCCTGCCTTCCAATCCCAGCCCAGCAGCAGGACCTCAGCATGGCCAGCTGTGCTTGCGGGGCTCCCTGAAAAAGGAGGGCACTGAGCGGGGCGTCCCCGGGTGCCTGGGGGTGTGGTGGGACAGGATCAGGGTCGGGGGCATGGGCAATGCCAGGGACATGCCTCAGCGCATGATCGGAGAAAGCTCACACCCGAGAAACACAGCTCTCTGCAACAGCCGCTCCCTCCAAGTGTCTCACCCCCACCTCTCGGGCTGGAACGCATTTCTTACAGCGCTGATAATCACAGGAACTGTTCGGAGAGTTTGCCAAAAGCTGCTCGGAATGACTGATAGCCCCAGCCCTCTCCACTGCGTGTGACTGAGAAAGCGGAGAGTTGGAGAACAAAACCTACATGATCATAATTCTGAGAGTGAGAACATAAGCGAAACCCAGCAACAACAACAAAGAAAACCAAACCAAGAGACAACTGAAATAGCCCTGTGAACGATGAAGTGAAGGGCACAGGCAATCTGGCTCCACGCAGCCTGCCCAGATACTCCCCCCCTCTCCCAACCAAGGTGGGAGAGTGTCCCAGGGCTGTCCCTGGCATCTCGCTGTGCAGTGCCAGGGGCTCGGGGGTGTCTGGGGGAAGGCGGGAGCTGGGGTGGGAAGACACGCAGGAAAGGACAAGGCTGAAACTCAGGTCTCCATGCTCTCATTTCTTCTGTTCAAAGAGCCAGCAGACTGACTAATAAGACTAATAAGAGCCTTCACTCACCCTCAGGATATCCACCACAAACCTACAGCCCTCATCATGAAGCAGTGACAGCTGTTCTGATGGATCGTGGCAATGAAGTCCAAGGTCAGGGTCTTACCTTCTGCCTCTTCCCTCGCATGTCTTTCACTTCTTGGACCTCGCTGCAAGCCCTGAACCAGGGCTCATTCCTTCCTCTGCCCTTGCCCCCTTCTCCCAGCAGCGCCCAAGGTGAGTCTGCAGCAGCACCTCAAGGCTCCCCGCTCTCCGAAGTGTCCCAGGGTTTATAGCAGAAAGGAGAGTCTAAAGGTTTCTGCTGCAGCGAGCCCCCCCGAGGATTTGCCGAGAGTAAAAACAATCTAATTGACTCCCTGGTGGGATGGAAGCTCTGAGGTGGTGGGGACGGCGTCAACAGCTCCAGGCAGTGCTGACCCGCCGGCAGCACGATGTAAACAGGCAGGGCAACTGAACCAGAGACATCTCTGCATTTGGTGAGCAGGACAGGAAAGTCCCCAGAAACGGGATTCCCCTCACTTCCCTTCAGATGACTGCATCTTCATCGACTCACATCGAATTAGAAAGCCTCAGACCTTGTGAGGCCGAGGGGCCTGGCTTGTTGGGAGCTGAAGGCAGCAGAGCAGTCGGTATGTGCTTCCAGACAGGATTCCTCTCTCCAGCATGGGAGGAGCACAGGGGCCTCCCTTGCTCCTTTGCTAGCCAAGGGGAGCAAGTGGGCACGGCTCCTTCGAGTCCTGTTGGACGTGCAGTTCGTGAGAACCATCTCCTCTGCCTCTGCCCAGGCTGGAAAGGCAGGAGAGGGAGGCCCGGCGGACACAGACATTTGTGCTGCTGCTCCTACCAACAAGAGATAGGAATCACAGTTTATCTTGGGAGCCTCACAGGGAAATGAAAGTGCTGGGGGTCCAAGTCCAAGCTGGACATACGCGCTCCTCATCCTGTTGGTGATGGTCAAGGAAGAGGGGGAGCTCTGTTGCCAGCACAGTTTATGTCCTTTCTTTGGACGCTGAATGCTTTTGTTACGATTCCCTGCTCCATGCAGAGATTGCAGATACCCAAGGCATCAGTAATGGCCCCAGGAACCCGTGTCCCGGCTATCCCATCCCATTTCTACTTGTTGACTCCCACCTGCATGGTGTTTACCCTCCAGCTGGACCCCACCCTTCCCATCCAAGGCAGTTGCCGATGAAGCCCTCAGTGGGCTGCGTCAGCTCCCTGCTTTGGAAACGTGGCTGCACGGGTTGCACTCAGGCCATTGTGCATGGTGGCAATGGAGACAAGCTTCTTTCCTGCTCTTGCCTCCCCCCTGGCTGTCTCATCTGGAGGAAAGTCCACCTGATGAGCTGCAGGCCTGAGGAACTGGCCTCTGCTCCCACTGAGCAAACCAGGTTCTTTGCCAGGAATGCTCTGACCATATGATGTATGGAAAGGAGTAAAAGTTTTATTTGATCACAGCTGTAATTTTGATTTAAGGGACTAATTTTAATTAAGGTACTAATTTAAGGTGCCAGTTACGTTCTTGGAATATTCTTTGGTTTGCTATATCAAAAATATATGATGTTCTTTGAAATGTTCGAAATATATAGAAATATTTTGATATCCTTGACAGGTTATAGCAAAGACTATCTATACACACAGACATATACATAGATATAAAGAATATACATGGTTATGTTATATTCTTCGTTATGTTTCCAGTCTCTAAACATTAACTGTCATTACCCCAGGCATGCCCAACTGTCAGGAGGAAATACATGGACTGAAGCCAGCTCCGATCTGTCACACTCTTGCAACTTTTTAAAGGGAGTTTGGGTCTTTAATAGCCAAAAGTTGGGCTAAGGCACACGTACACCTCCTAGTTAGTGTGTCCAGCCCAGGAGCTGCAAAGCTAGTAATTTCCCTGTCACCAAACAATTTCTTGTGTTAAAACATTCTCAAGTTTTTTGGACTGACACTTGTTGAAGACGGTCATCTGACTAATAGGGACGAAGAAAAAGCAGAGGCATTCAATGCTCTTTTTGCCTCAGTCTTTAATAATACTGATAGACCGTGGACTGCCTGGTCCCCTGAGTCAGAGGACCACGAGTGCACGAACAGTGACTTTCCATTTGTGGACGCTGAAATTGTAAGGGACTAGCTGTATCAGCTGAATGTTCACAAGTCCATGGGGCCTGATGGGATTCATCCTAGAGTACTGAAGGAGCTAGCAGATGTTACAGCAGGACCCCTCTCGATCATCTACCAATGGTCTTGGGAGTCTGGGGAGGCCCCTGCTGACTGAAAGCTAGCCAACCTTCTTCCAATTTACAAAAAGGGCATGAGGGAACACCCTGGAAACAACAGACCTGTTAGTCTAACCTCAGTACCCAGAAAAATTATGGAGAAGATTATGCTGCATACTATTGAAAGGCATTTAAAGACCAATGCAATCATCAGGCACAGTCAACATGGGTTCACAAAGGGAAAGTCCTGTTTAACTAATTTGATATCCTTCTATGATAAGCTCACCCGCCTCGTGGATGAAGGGAAGGAGGTGCATGTAGTTTTCCTGGATTTTAGTAAGGCTTTTGATACTGTCTTCAAAATGTCTGAAAAATGTCTTCACTGAAAGGGTTCTCAAGCATTGGAACAGGCTGCCCAGGGAAGTGGTTGAGTCACCATCCCTGGAGGTATGGAAAAGACATGTAGATGTGGCACTTAGGGACATGGCTTAGGGGTGGACTTGCTGGTGTTAGGTTTATGGTTGGACTCCACGATCTTCAAGGTCTTTTCCAACCTAAATGATTCTATGAGTCTATGATTTTATGATTACTGCCTTTTCAAACTGGAATGAAGGATTCTTTCTCCTTAAGTGTTAGTGTTTTGGGGACTTGCTTGTGGTATTGAGGCCCAGCCCATGGCAAGAGGTCATGCAGAGCGTCTGTGTTTCTGGCCGCACCCTGGAGACAAGCCACCTGTGTGCACTGAAAAGGGGGTGCCGAGACGGGCTGTGTCCTTGGGGGCAAGCCTGTGCCTGCAGGACGCCCGGCCATGGGGTGAGAGCGTGGAGGGAAGGGCTGGACTGCTTCCACGGGGCAGCGTTTAGCTACGGTCAGGTGAAAGGGTGCTGCCAGAGAGCTCTGCCTCGCTTACACTGTTGATCTCGGTGCTCTCCCCTCGTCCTCATCTTGCAATGTTTTGGCTGAGGCCTAGACATGAGATGGAGAGAGCCGATCGTCCTCACTCCCGCACACCCCCTCTCCCCGCAGCTGAAGGTGAACAGACCAGATCTTTGGGGATATGTTGTTTTGTTAGACTCATAGCGGAGATATTAGAGGAGTTGTGTAGAGGGAATGTCGGAGTCCAAAAGTGGGAGCGGGTGCCTGGGGCTTGATCAGCGTCACCTGGAAGGGGAAAAGGGAGAAGAACAAAAGGGTGACCGTGGTGCCCTCTTCTCAAGACGACTTGTCTTCAGTGAGGCCGTCTGGCCTAACGAGTGGATGTACGTGCATTTGCCGTTTGTTGTGCGTTGCTGTGTGCATGCCTGGGCACTTTTAGCTAAGGTGGTCTTGAGTTCTCAGAAGCCCCATCGGAAGGGGGAGATGCTTAAGGGCTGGTTGTTGCAAAGCAGAGGAGGAGAGGCGGGCAGGCTGCCTTACCTTTCCCGGGCAGTAGTCTGCCGGCCCCGGCTTCACTGTTTTGTCTCCTCCAAGTCTGCTTTTGGTTCCCATCGTGTACGTGGGAGCCCTCTTTTTGTAGACGTCCAGTTCCACCTTGGGGAATGCAGCAGGACCTGGCGTCTGGAAGAGAGGCAGGCAGGTTGTCGGGTACAAAAGGCAAGTGTTGATTCTTGCCGGGTGCCCACGCGGGCAGCGCTAGTTGAGCTGGCTGGCCAGAGACGTGGTGTGAGAGGCATGGAGCGATTGGAACAAGGGCACCTCCTGTTCCCCTGCAGAGAGGCAGATTTCCCAGAGGAGGAGGGAGATTCCCATTAGTGCCCATCAGCTTTGCCCCACCAAAACTGTTAGTGTTGGAAAGCGAGGGACTGCAGGTGTCCGTGTCGCTGCCTAGAGCAGGAGAGCCAGGGGAGCCGGGGCTTCTTGGCTTTTACCTCTGGTGCAGGGAAGTGTGCGTCAAGAGAGGCTGCAGCAGGCGTTGGAGCCCTTCTGCCCTGAGGAGAGCAGCTGAGCTTCAGTTGCCGACGCGAGAGAGCAGAGAAGCGTAGCTCACCTTGGAGAGGTCTTCAGCAAAGCCATTGTGCTTCCTCTTCCCTTTCATGGAGTAGCACGGGCTGGCGTGGGTGTAGGCTGTGTTGGGTCCCACCAGCCTAGGCAGGGTGTAGGTGCCAGGACCTGGAAGGGGAATGGGAAGAGAGCGTGTGTGAGTCCTGCGGGGAGAGGAGCAGTGCCTGGGGGGGAGAGCAGCAGCTTGCCAAGCCTGCTGCGAGGAGCAGGAAGGATGTCTTGCCCCTCCTCCCAATGCCTCCGTCTTCTATCGCCCGCAGCGTGTGTCGGCAGCTCCACAACCGACAAATCTGCTCCACACAAATCTGTCCAGCAGGTTTTCCCTGGAGGACACGCAGGCTGCAAGTGTGTGTATGTCCCCGCGTTCCCTTACCTGGAGGTTGGCCGGTTTTGAGGGCCTTGTGCCGGAAGGCCATGGACTGCGCCGGCGCGCATTTGTAGAGGTGTTTGTTGGCCTTGTCGGTGGAGTAGTCGCCTAGGGCAGAGGAGAAGCGGAGAAAAGCAGTGAAGCTGGGCTCTTTTCCTCAAGCCAAAGAGGAAAGGTGAGGAGGAGGTGCTCAGCCTTGTTTGCTTTCTGTCTGGAAAGCTCTGAAGCTCCTTCAGGGCGTGAGCGGATGGTTTTGTACCCCGGTAGCACAGGGCAAAAGGAAGGCGTGCTTGTCTTGCCTGGAAGAAGTGCTGGAGAAATGGTACTCACTTGGTCCCGGGGTGATCTCGCTCTTTATCTTGGGAAGGCCGCACATGGGCTGTGCTGGAGCCACGTACTTCCCGTTCCTGGTGATGGAGGGCTGGACGTAGTACCGAGGACCCGGAGAGCAGCTGTCTGCGACGGGAGGTTTCGGCCCTTGACATGTGTAGGCAGGGGCTTTGGTTTTGGTGGGGTTGTGAGCCAGGTAACCTAGGAAGAAAAGCCTGTGAAAGGACACCTGCCTGCAACTCCCTATTTCAAGCTAGGTTCTGAGTGGAGTAGTTGGAGTGGCCTGCCTCAAGAAATTCCCCTCCTGTGTGATTTCTTCCTCCAAGAAGGACACCAGCAGGCCAATACAATGGGACACTACCTTCCAGCCAGAACGATGTAGGCACTGTGCAATGAATCAGCATATCACCAAACTGCTAATCTTAGCAAGTATTAAACCCCCAAACACTTGCTAAGCTAACTTAAAAAGCAAATGTAAAGGTGGCCTCTGGGACGTTTTGCTTTGCTGGAGCCCCGATGGGAAAGAAATTGAAACTTCACTGCTATTACGGAGGAGGAGAAGAAGAAAGTGAAGGAGAAGAAGCGGAGAAGATGAAAAAGGAGGAGAAGAAGAATAGGAAGAGAAGATGAAGTAGAAGAGGAGAAGATGAAGAAGGACGAGGAGGAGAAGAGAAGGAGGAGAAGAAGGAAAAAAAGAAGAGGAGGAGAAGAAAAAAAGGAAGAGGAGAGGAAGAAAAGGGTGAGGTGGGAGCAACAAGTTTGGAGCAAAGATGCAGAACAAGCTTCCTCCTGCGCAGTCAGGGTTAAGGCGCCGCTAAGGCCCCCTCCGTGCTCAGCGGAGGCAGGCAGCTCTTTGCCGGGGCTCTCCCATGAGCAGCCGGAGCCTTCCTCTGGCAGGCCTGTGTCCTTGCTGCAGCTGAGAGCAGGGAGGCCTGGAGCAAAGGGGAATGGAGCTGTGGCTGCTTGTCCCCTGGAGGCAGTGGATGTGGTGCACCCCCCTGGCGACGGTGGCTTTACCTGTTGTCCCGGGGATTGCGTACTTGGGTCCCGGGCTGGTGAACTGGGCCATGATGGGGCTGCGTGGGCGATGAGGTCTCCAGGTGCCCACCCAGGCTCCGTCCATGTTGGAGGGGGCTACAAAGCCTACGGCAAGAGCAGGAGAGTTGCTGAGGGCCTTCCCTGGCAGAGGCCCGGTGTGAAACCTCCCCGGGAGGAGCAGCAACGCTTCAGCTTTCTCAGCCTTGGCCGTCGGACTGGGTGCGGATGAGCTTGTCGGCTGCTGCAGCTCTCGGTCACAGAGCGCGGCGAGAGTGAGGGCAGGCAGCGATCGGGCAGGAGAGGTTGTGGGGTCAGCTGCCAGGCGGCCTTGGGGAGAGGCCTTGGCTCGTCATGGAGACGCACTGTGACATCACAGAGGCTCCTGGCGCCTGTCATATGTGCTGTTGCATCATACGGCTGATCGGGAGCAGGGGACGCCCAGCTTGCAGGGCCAGACCTTCATGAGGGCTGCACGGCAGAAACATGCAATGAGGGAAAAACTGATGTGCTTTTTGCGTTTAATCTAGCAGCCTTATGTTCTTATGCTGTTGGGCTCACATCATAATATGGATGTGCATTTGAACGCCTGGAATTTCGATCTCGTGCCTTACTTTCCAGATGTCCCTTAATCTACGTTCTTCCTCCTGGGGAGGGCGAGCTGGGCCGGGTGTTAGTCAGCAGCATTTGCTGCTGGGGGCTCTCAGTTAGCGAGGTTTCGGAATACCTCTGTGGTGCCGCTTTGGGGAGTTTGTCCTTGGCAACAGAGGCAAGAGAGGCCTTTCCCACGGTGCAGAAGAAACTGTGCCGACTTGTGTGTACTTTCTAGGTCACGCAAGTAAAGCTAGATGCCAGCCAGAGATCGGGAGCGTTTTCAGACTTCTCCCCGAGAAGGCAAATGCCCCATTTCTCATGGGTTTCTCATAGGAATAAGAACCGTGAGCGGGCACAGGCGGCTTTCTGTACTGGGCCTGGCTGGGATACAGGGGATTGTTTTTCATCGCAGCCTGCATGGTGCTGTCTTGAGTGTTGATAGCACACCGATGTTTAGCTATTGCTGAGCAGTGCTTGCACAGCACCAAGGTCTTCTCTGTTGCTCACTCTGCCGCCCCAGCGAGCTGGCTGGGGCTGGGCAGGAGGTTGGCAGGGGACACAGCTGGCACAGCTGCACTTGTTAAGCTGTCTTTCTCTCGACCCTCGCGTTTCTCTTGCTTTTGCCCTTCCAGTTCTCTCCCTCATCCCACTGCGGAGAGGAATGGAGTGAGCGAGCAGCTGGTGGGGGTTAGCTGCTGGCCAGGGTCAACCCTCCAGATTCCTACCTTGTTTAACAAACCGTCCCAAAACGGCCTTACTCCAGGTGTGAATAAATGTTGTGAAGCAGTTGTAACTGCCAGTTGCTGCGCCCGCAGTCGCCAGCAATGGGAGATCCCCCGACCTGAGCTGGAGAGTTGATAACGTCGAATTCTCAGCTTGTGCTTTGTATCTTTTGATGCTTTTCCAGGAGGTCTGCGTCATGGTCTTAACGTTAGGGGGAAGTGAGAGACCAAAGCTCTCGTTTCAGTTGCTCTGGCTTCTCCATTCGAGGGACCCCAGTGTCTACAACGCTCCTCTGTGTGTTTTACTATTCCTTTAGAGTAATGAGTTAGTTACTAAGCAGGGAGAGAAAGAAGAAAATACTCAGTGAGTAGTTCAGGCTCAGGTGCTTTTGGCTACAGCTGCTTCTGTGCTCGCTGGTTGGCCCCTGCTCTTCTGTGGATTTCTCTCTGCCTTTGAGTCTGAGGACAACTCTGTGGGATCCTCCGGGCCGAGGGGAGGGGGAAAAAAATCCAGATTACTTCCTACGTGTAAATGCCACTCAGGCTACATGCTGGCCAGACTCACACGGAGAGCTTTCAACTAGCTTTAGTGGGGGATGAGGAGGAGGAAAAGGAAGAACAGGAAGAACAGGAGGAGGATGAGAAAACAGATGAGGAGGAAGAAGAGGAGAAAAATCAACAGGAAGAGGGGGAAGGGGGAGGAGGAGGAAAAGGAAGATCGGGGGAAGGAAGAACAGGAAGAGGAGGAACAGGAGGAGTAGGAGAAAGAACTAGAAGAAGAGGAGGAGCAGGAATAACAAAAGGAGGAGGAATAACAGGAGGAGGAGGAAGAGGAGGACCAGGAGGAATACAAGGAGAAGGAGGTAGAGGATAAGAAGGAGGAGAAGAAAGAGCAGGAGGAGGATAAAGAAGAGGAGGAACAGGAGGCGGACGAGGTACAAGAAAAGGAAAAAGAGGCTGTAGCAGGGTGGATCCCTCCCAGACATCTTCTCTTTCCATTGCTCTAAGTAGCTTCATAACAGCAGCAAACATTGCCACCTCCTGCTCTCTCCCTTTTCAAGTCTTCCAGGGATACAGGAAACACCACAGGTCGTGCTGCAGGGCTGTGAGGGACCCCAGCAGCAGCTCCCTTTACTGTGAGAGTCGCTAGTCGTTCCGGGTGGGTGTGAAGATGCAGAGAAGTGGAATCAAAGAAGCAGTTTTGCTTGGCCTGAGAGATTGTGGCTTCAGCACGGCAGCTTCAGCAGCAGCTAGCATGGAGGAGTTGTGGAAGGAGCTACGCGCCGGCCTCGCTCTACAACACTGGCACCTGCCTGACCCTGTCTGCCCTGCCTCTGGCAAAAGAGCTAAAGGCAAGGGAAATGTTTCTCATTCAAAAGCTGCAAGTTTCTGGGCTCCAAGGTGAAGGAGAACTGAAAACCAAGAGAAGAAAACAGACGCTAAGCAGGAATTCTGTCTTTCTTTGCCTTTGGTGACTCTTAAGAATAAAAGTACCAACAGTTGCCCAGCCTGAGCAATGTATGGTATTCCATATATCCATAGTTGCCTTGCATACCAGCCTTCTACACAGCCTCTGCAGGCCTGTCCCTGTGAGCTTGCATTTCTCTGGCTCAGGGCTCAGCCTGTAGTTCTGCCTCGAGAAAGCAGTCCCAGCACCTCCCAACATCGTTCTCCACAGGCACCAGTTCCACAGTGGGCATCGGACAGACAAGACGCCTAGAACAAAACCTGCTGGGGAGGATGCTGCCTTTAGGCTTCTCCCTCTCTTGGAGGCTGATGTACCTGGACCGAAGAACAGGGATAAGCCAAAAAGCAGTCCGCGTCCTTGCACTAACGAAACCACACAAGAGCCCAAAGCCAGATGCCTTCCCTGCTCTCAGTCCCACCTCTCCAACAGCTCCAAAGCTTCCCAAAGCAGACGAATCAGCCTAGCAGGTAAGGCATGAAGCCACACTCCACCCAACCACACAGACCCCACACCAACCAAAGGCATGGGCAGCACCAAGCAAGAAACTCACAGGCAACTTTGCACCGAGTCTGAGCTAGAAGCACTGAGCTAGCACAGGGCGACAGCAACACTACTGCCAAACACGGCTGAAACTGCCGATCCCGTTGCATTTTTACATGTGGCCTGATGAGACGCTTCTGCCTTTCTCTCCTCCACTGTATTCCTTAGTACAGGAATACGCGCCTGGTTAATCTTCTCTTGAACAGGTCATGAGATGATTCAGCTATCCAAACCAGAGAGGGAGTGAGAGAAAGAGAGGAATGCAGATGAACTAAACTGCAAAATAGGATCACTGACTACAAAGCAAAAGACCCAGAGACCAGCTGTCGGTTTTACAGAGACAAAAGCAGATGCAGGAAGAAGTACACGGAAGTGTTTGCCAGTGAAAACCTAGCACGAGACTAAAGATTTGTGATCTTACCCAGCATCACTAGAAGGCAGAGGATGCTCTCCGAGCTGATCTGACATGTACCAAGACATTTAACAAAGTCAAGCTGCTGTGTCCATCCAGCTTAAAAATGTTAACTTCCATCCCTCTCCTCTTTCTGCATATCCAGATAGCGAACCATCACTAGAAGCCTCGTTCACTAGACAGCTGTCCGACAAAGCGCTTTGGGACAAAAAGCAACAAGACGATTGAACAGGAGCCCAGGCTGCGCGAATTCAATGCTTGCCAACAATCTCACCCAGAGCAGAAACTAAGGTGAACCCACGAAAAGTTAGAGACCTTGCCAAGTGATGGAAGTGCCACAGCAGCTCCACTGGCAGAAACCCTCTTGAGCTTCAGCTGGACTCGGGAAGGCTACCGCCGCTCCCCGGGACATGCCAGGGCGCTGGGGCCCAGTCAGGGCATCCTGGGCAAGGCTGCCCTCCCTGGGGCAGGGAGCGCCATGGGGGGCGGCGGAGCTGCTCCCAGAGGTGGGAAAGAGCTGTCGCAGGGGAGTGGGGAAGGGGCAGAGACCGCGGGTGCAGACGGGGCTCAGGGGGGTGCGTGGGAACATCGCTTCTCCGGAGTGACGCTGAACAGCAGCCTCCCGGGGCCAGCAAGGCCTGAAGCACGTGGCCAAGGTGCTGGGCGGCTGGCCAAGGCCAGCCCGTGGGGAGGAAGGTCTGGGGAAGGCATTGCCAACCTTCGGGGAGAAGACAGCCCACCCAGTCCCGTCCCCTAACGCTGCCCCTCGAGAAAGGCAGAGGAGGATGACTGACAAATGAGCGTGGGATCTCCCAGTGCAGATGAGACGAGCAACCAGCTTTATTGTGCTGGGCGATGGGGGCCAGCACTTGGGGCTGGTGCATGACTGCTCAGCAGCGTCTTCCAGGCCGGCTGTACGGCTTTTGTGCCCGCCGTTGTAACCGTGAGCGGTGTGGGATCCGGTCTGGCCCAGGGTGCCTGGAGCGGCTGCTGCTCTCGAGCGCCAGAGTGCCACGGGACAGCCCTGATGCCGCCTGCCTGGTGGAGCTGGAGCTGCTCCTCTTGAGCGCCAGAGCAGCAAGGAACAGCCCCAGTGTCACCTGCCAGGCAGTGCTGGGGCTGCTATCAGCACTTGGGGCTGGCACACGGCTGGTCCCGCGCTGATTTCCAGGCCGGCTGTAGGGCTTTTGCGCCCGCCGTTGTAACCGTAAGCGGTGTCGGATCCGGTCTGGCCCAGGGTGCCTGGAGCAGCTCCTGCTTTCAGGCACTGGGGAGCTGTGGGATGGCCCCAGTGGTGCCTGGATGGTGATGCTGCAGCTGCTTCTGGCAGGCGCTGGGGAGCCTTGGAACAGGCCCAGTGCCACCTGGCTGGCGGTGCTGGGGCTGCTGCTTTCAAGTGCTGGGGAGGCGCCGGATGGTCCCCATGCCAGCTGGCTGGCAGTGCCAAAGGTGCTGCTTTCAGCACTTGGGGCTGGCACGCGGCTGGTCCCGCGCTGATTTCCAGGCCGGCTGTACGGCTTTTGCGCCCGCCGTTGTAACCGTAAGCGGTGTCGGATCCGGTCTGGCCCAGGGTGCCTGGAGCGGCTGCTGCTTTCAGGCACTGGGGAGCTGCGGGATGGCCCCAGTGGTGCCTGGGTGATGGTGCTGGGCCTGCTGCTCTCATACACGAGGGAGCGGTGGGACAGCCCTGATGCCACCTGGCTGGCGGTGCTGCGGCTGGTAAGCTCTGGATTGTCACTGGAGGCTGTGAGGAGAGGCAGGAAGGTCAGCAGCACGGCTACCCAGCCCCGGGGCAAGAGAGGCCATTGTGGTGCCCACAGCCCTCCCGGAGCCAAGCCCACCCTAAGCCCCTGCTACCAGGCCTAGCCTGGACACTGGCCCCAGCCCAGGGGCACCCAGGCGCTTTGCCTCTTACCAGTGCCCAGGCCAGCACAGCAGTCGCACTCCCAGGTGCTTGTGCTGTTCCTCAAGTAGGAGCAGTGTCGGTGGGTGCCTTCGGCAGCGCAGGAGCTGCACAGGAGCAGTTGCCAGGGCCTGGGGAAGCAAACAGGTTGCTGGTTGTGAGGACAAAGTGACGCAAGCAAGGGACTGCCCAGCAGAGCCCTTGTTCTTAGTCCTTCCTCCCCAAGCCCGTGCGGAGACAGAGATCCCGTGCAGAGCCCTCCATTGCTGCTTTGGCAACTTACCCCTCTTCCTCTGCCTGCTCCCTGCCTCCCGGACAAAGGCACTTGCTGGCATTGCAGCAGCTGTGCCTCTGATACACCAGTCCAAACGCTTGGTCGCTCTCCCATGATGGTTGTCTGCTGCAGAAGGAAGGGAAAAGTGTTGAGCCCCTGCTGCCCCAGCATCAGGCAGATCCAGGCTGTCCCTGCGCTTCTGCCCCCACCCCATTTCCAGCTCCTCCATGAAGCTGAGGACAAGAGGCAGGGGACAGCAGAAGGCCAGGCCTGCCGGGGCACTCCCTGGCCTGGCACTGCGCTTGTGCCCGACGTCTTGGCAGCTGGGAAGAGAAAAACCAACCTCTTGGAGATTCGAATCCCCATGGTGAGCATTTCCATCACAAACTGATCTTCGTTTCGGCAATGCAAGCAGCGGAAGCAGACGCCAGCGTGGACAGCCTGTTTCTGGATGCAGCTCCGGTGGAACCAGGCGTGTTGGCATGCTGGGCACACCATGGTGCGGTAGGACTTTTTGTCCTCCACGAGCTCCAGGCAGACGATGCAGGTGCTGTTCTGGTCTGGAGTGGCCTGCACTGCCTGCTCTGGGCGGTGCTCCCAGCAGAAGGACCTGGGGGGAAGATGGAAGGGATGGGCGAGGTGAGGCGAGAAGTGCTGAGTCCTTCCCCGGAGATGGCGAGGAGGGCAGAGGAGCTGTGAAGGAGCCCCAGACCCTGTCTGGGCTCTGGCTCTGGCTCTGGCTGTGGCTGTGGCTGTGGTAGGCTGCTGGGAAGTGTCCCTGGGGGTTCCTCACTTGTGCATCCACTGCTGACAGGAGGGGGCTTGAAGACGAGGAGGCTCCTGCACCCCTCGTGCAGCCCTTACCTGTACAGCCCAAAGAACTGGGTGACACATTCACCCTCTGAGGCGCAGGGGAGATGGAAGCTGCGGACGCACCCCTTCTCCTGGCAGGTGATGGTGGCACCCATCTCGCCACAAACGAAGCAGCGCTGGAAAGAGCAGAGCAGCCCCCTCAGCGGCAGGCTCAGGGCCTGCGTGGCCAGCCCCACGCCTCTGGGCAGGGCGCACGCTGTGGGCACTGCTGGCTCACACCCCGCAGATCCGCCTGGCGCACGAGGCTTTGGCCTGTGCTGGAGCCTCTGTGGAGCTGCTGGGAGCAGGCGGTTGTCCCAGAGCTGGTGGAAGGGCTGCGATTTCTTTCTTGGGCTCCAGGAGGAGCTCCCGCAAGCCTCTCCCGGGGCAAACTTCCCTGCTCAAGGTCCTCACCTTGTGGGCTGCCACCTGGATTGCACGTCTGATGTCCTCCATGAGAAACCCGTTCCTGCTGTCTTGCGGAAAAAGCCTGCTGGCAAGAAACTGCAGAGCGGAGAAGGCCGGGAGCTCGTTAGGTCAGCAAGGAAGGGACCATCCCTGGCCGAAAGCTGGAGGGAGCCCCAGGAGAACTCACCAGGCAATACGTGTGGGCACAGAGCCCTCTCTTTGCTCTTTTGCACCCACAGATATCCGGGTCAGCCTCTGCCCGGCGACACAGCATGCATGCTGGAGGGGAGAGAGCAAATGCCGCTGGGATGAGCACCTCTGCGGGGCTGGGGAAGTGTTCCTGCGGGATCGCCCCCAAGGCCCTGCTCTGTCCCTGCCTAGCTGGCTGAAGGGCAGGGCTGGGGCCTTTGCAGAAGAAGGGAGCATGGCAGGCACGGGTGCCCCAGCAGGTGCCCACAGCCCAGCCTGGGCCCCGCTTGCTGAGGAGAGGAGGGAGCCTGCCCCACGGCGACTGGGGAGCTCCTGCCTTCCCCTGCCACCGGTCTTGGCCGCACGCAGACTGCCCCGACAACCCCTCTGCCAGCCATGGGCAGCTGTGGGGAGGGGAGGGATACTTTGCTCTCACCTTGCTCCTTCGAGTCGGGGTCCTGCTGCTTCACTGCGAACATGGTGCACGTCGACGGTGAGCGCTTGGAGATCCTCTGCCCCAGCAGGGCCGGGGTTTCTCCTCCGGACGCTCCTCTGCCAACCCTGAGGGAGCAGCGGGACATGGTGAGCTTGCAGCACAGGCCCCGGAGC
The DNA here is from genome assembly GCA_037962945.1 of Sarcoramphus papa. Taxonomy (NCBI): domain Eukaryota; kingdom Metazoa; phylum Chordata; class Aves; order Accipitriformes; family Cathartidae; genus Sarcoramphus; species Sarcoramphus papa. The sequence goes on along the minus strand of CM075616.1, from coordinate 2,539,920 downwards.
CCCGAGGTGTGAGGCTCCCCTCCTCCCTCGGCAGCCCTGGGCAAGCCCCTTCCTCCCCTGCCCTCTCCTCACCTCACCAGGTCGCACTGACGCACGGCCGGAGGCCAGCAGCCCTTTATCAAGGCCTTGGCAATGGGTCACAGTGCCCACTGTGACATCGCCACCACCCATCTGCATGTGCCCCCAATACGGGCAGGGGCGCCCTCGGCTACCTGCCACCCCCTGTGACACGGCCACCGCCTCACAGGGGTGGGTCTGAAGTGCTGAGGCAGAGACCGAGCCCTCAGCACGCTCTGAGCGTGGAGACAGCGCCGAGCATGGGGGCAGGTAGAGCTCTTGCACCCGTACGGGGCTGCGGTGCTGGCACAGGTCGCCCAGAGAGGCTGTGGAGTCTCCAGCCTTGGGGACAGGCCCAACCCGGCTGGATACAGGCCTGGGCAGCCTGCTCCAGGGGACCCTGCTCGAGCAGGCGCTTGGACTAGGTGGTCTCCAGAGGTGCCCTCCAACGTCAACCATTCCGGGAGTCGCTGAAAGGCGGCCTTACATGTGTCGAGAGGGACCTTGTCGATCGCAGGCACGCCGACAGTGGCGAGCACAGGAACGGGAACGGGGCCTGCATGGGGCTGTGGACAGCACGAAGCGTGGGGACGAGGATGCACCGAGCAAGGGGGTGGGGACTTTGAAGTTTGGGCTTTGGGGACATTGCAGGCGTGTGACAGGGATGGCACCAAGCACAGAGGTGGGGACCTCAGTGAGTGTGGAGTTGGTGACAGCGCTGAGCATGTCTACTGGTTTTGTATGGGTTAAGTCTCTTCATCGTAGCTTGTATGGTGCTATGGTTTGGATTTGTGACCAAAACAGTGTCGGTAACACACCAATGTTTTAGCTATGGCTGAACAGTGCGTGCACAGTGTCAAGGCCTTTTCTGCCTCTCACACAGCCCCGCCAGCGAGCAGGCTGCGGGTGCACAAGACCTTGGGAGGGGACACAGCTGGGACAGCTGACCCCAAATGACCACAGGGATATCCCATACCTTATGATGTCTGCTCAGCAATACAGTTGCGAGCTGCTGCTGCTCCCGGACTGGCTAGGCATCAGTCGGCTGGTAGTGAGCAATTGTGGCTTTCTGCATCGCTTGTTCTCTTGGTTTGGTTTGGTTTTGTTTTCCTTATTAAACTGTCTTTATCTCAACCCACGAGGTTTTGCATTTTTAACCTTCTGATTCTCTCCCCCGTCCCACTGCAGGGCAGAGTGAGTCAGTGGCTGTGTGGGGCTTAGCTGCCTACCGGGGTTAAACCATGCCAGCGTGGGACAGGGGTGCTGCTGAGCATGGGGCTGGGGACCTCACTGAATGGGGGGCCAGGGCCAAGGTGAGGGGCAGGGCTCGCACAGAGCGTGGAGGCCAGGGCCAAGCATGGGGCCAGGGCCGGGGCCGGGGCCAGTGCCGAGCATGGGGATGGGGTCAGCACTGACACTGGGATGGGAAGGGTGTCAAGCGTGGCAGGTGGGTATGGCTCTGAGCGTGAGGACAGGGACAGTGCTGAGCACAGGGGCAGGTAACAACAGATGCCCAGGCTCAGAAATGACCCAGAAAAAGTAGTCCGGACCATTTGGGGTATCCTCAGAGCATATGATCCAACTTGGGCAGACGTCCAACAATTATTTGAATCGGTGCTTACCCCAGATGAGCGTATACGAACCCAGGAGCATAATCCAAGGTGGGCTGCAGAAGCTGCTGGGAGAAGACCGTGGCTGATGGCCGACCCAGGATGGGATCATAGGACAGAAGCAGGGACACCTTGAGACAATGTAGAGATGCACTGTTAGAATCCCTGGAGTGAGCAGGACAAAAACCAATGAAGTGGAGTAAAGTGAAGGAATGTCAGTAAGGGTCAACAGAGCACCCATCCGATTTCTATGCTCGGTTAGCTAAACAAAGGAGTATGTACGGAGGGGGCCACCCTGAAAATCCTGAAAATCAGGCATTACTCGTTTCCCTTTTTGTCGACCAATCCACTCCTGACATCCAAAACCAGTTTTCTAAACACGCTCCAGGATGGCAAGGGAAAGGAATAGATGAAATTGTTAGTATAGCGACTTTTGTCTTTAATGGCAGGAAAGACAATAAGGAGAAACTGAGGAACAAACAACAGGAGGGAAAAGTTTCCTTGCTAGCTGCAGCCCTTAGGGGTCCAGGACCCTTCTTCCTCAGAGGGAGGGGCCAAGGGCAAGGACGCCATAAACCGCAAGGACTTTTTTCCCCTGAAATTCCCCGAGCCGACTGCTGCAACTACTGTGGGTAATTAGGACACTGGAAAAAAGATTGCCCCTTTAAAGCCCTGGTTTTCTCTGACACCACAAGCTATGCCTGCTTTAACCGTGACTTCCAAATTCAATGCCCTGCACCCGCACAAGAACATAGCAGTACCCAAGTGTATTGGGTTTGCGTGGCAAGGTTTTAGTGGCGGGGGGGGCTACAGGGGTGGCTTCTGTGAGAAGCTGCTAGAAGCTTCCCCTATGTCCGATCAAGTTAATGCCAGCGGGTTCCAAGACGGACCCGCCGCTGGCCAAGGCCGAGCCAACCAGCAACAGTGGTAGCACCTCTGTGATAACATATTTAAGAAAGGCAAAAGAAGTTACAGGGGAGTGGCAGTTGCAGCCAGAGAGAGCGGAGGGAGAAGATGGGAGAGAAACAACTCCGCAGACACCAAGGTCAGTGAAGAAGGAGGGGCAGGAGGTGCTCCAGGCGCCGGAGCAGAGAGAGATTCCCCTGCAGCCCGTGGTGAAGACCATGGTGAGGCAGGCTGTCCCCCTGCAGCCCATGCAGGTCCACGGGGGAGCAGATATCCACCTGCAGCCTGTGGAGGACCCCACGCCGGAGCAGGTGGGTGCCTGAAGGATGCTGTGACCCCGTGGGAAGCCCGCGCTGGAGCAGGCTCCTGGCAGGACCTGTGGCCCCGTGGCCCCGTGGAGAGAGGAGCCCACGCTGAAGCAGGTTTGCTGGCAGGACTTGTGACCCCACGGGGGACCCACGCTGGAGCAGTCTGTTCCTGAAGGACTGCACCCCGTGGATGGACCCATGCTGGAGCAGTTCGTGAAGAACTGTAGCCCGTGGGAAGGACTCACATTGGAGAAGTTCATGGAGGACTGTCTCCCGTGGGAGGGACCCCACGCTGGAGCAGGGGAAGAGTGTGAGTCCTCCTCCCCCTGAGGAGGAAGGAGCGGCAGAAACAACGTGTGATGAACTGACCCAAACCCCCATTCCCCGTCCCCCTGCGCCGCTCGGGGGGGGAGGAGGTAGAGAAAATAAGGAGTAAAGTTAAGCCTGGGAAGAAGGGAGGGGTGGGGGGAAGGTGTTTTAAGATTTGGTTTTATTTCTCATTATCCTGCTCTAATTTGACTAGCAATAAATTAAACTAAGTTTTCCCTAAGTCGAGTCTGTTTTGCCCGTGACGGTAATTGGTGAGTGATCTCCCTGTCCTTATCTTGACCCACGAGCCTTTCATTTTATCTTCTCTCCCCTGTCCAGTTGAGGAGGGGGAGTGATAGAGCGGCTTTGGTGGGCACCTGGCATCTAGCCAGGGTCAACCCGCTACACCAAGATTGGCAACTACTGGGAACCTGTTATGCAGCAACCAGCAATAAGGCCCACATGATTTTACCTACTATAAACCCACAACAAGAGCTCCAGCTGACCCTTAGGGTGGTGGGGGGGGGGAAATTATTTCTGCCTAATAGATACGGGCACTATGCCTTCAGCTCCACACAAAGGACCACAAAACATGAACACATTGGGACAAAAATATATTATGGGATCTGAAGGAAGTCCCCAACGCGTACCCTGTTCAGAAGAGATGCCCCTCCAGCTAGGGCCCCTATCAATTACGCATTCTTTTATACTACTTGCAAACAGCCTAACCAATTTCTTAGAGAGACCTTGACGCTGCAAAGTGCAGGCAAATTTAAACTCTTCCCTGCAGGGCATGTGGCTCCAGAGACCTATCAACAATTTATCCAAATTAGTTGCCCCATTACAGGAAAACTCTAGAGACTTCACCCTACTAAAAGCACTGCAAAAACTCCCGCCCCATGTTTGGGGGTGGGATCCCACTGAAGCAGGACTCCTAAAATCCAAAAAACCAATTAGCCTACGAACTAAAGAGGATTCCCCCACCTTCACTCAAACGGTATCCATTATCTCATGGAGCCACTGAAGGGGTAAAACCCCTAATCCTTAATTTATGCCTTCATAAATACGAAGCAACACTCTGAACAGCTGACAGTGTTACACTGAAATGTTGCCACACTTTAAATTCAGCTTCCTTATTTCCACTGCCCCACAAAGGACACAAAGTGGAAACAAGCTTGCCAAAGCACATGAACCAAGCTTGGTGGCCTCAATGCCTTCAGAAATAGGAAGCAACACTCTGAACAGCTGACAGCTGGGATGCACACAAATGGCTGAGTTCAGCTGTGAAACAGCAGCACAACCTTGACATGGCTCCTTTCCACTGTCCCCCTACCTGTGAGCATGCTGGGACGTCCTCGCTTCCCTCAAGGCCTCCCAGACGAACAGGGACGTGGCAGCTGTCCAGCCCACGTGCCGTGAGGAGAAACAGTTTTCACCATCAAGGGGGGAGCACATCACTGCATCTGCAGAAGCAAAGGGGCAGCCACGCCTCAGCCTCGCAGATGCCCAAAGCTGCCCTGAGCCCCACGAGCCCCTGGCGCCCCGGCATTTGCTTGGCCCTGAAGCTCTGCGGGGCCTGCCAGCGCTGGGGAGCCCCGGGGACAGAAGCGAAGCACACTGGGCAGCCCCCCTGGGGAGAGGGACGGGGGCTCCGTCCTTCCTGCTGGCCGCAGGACGATGCCCTGGGCCACGCCAGCACAGGGCGTCTCTCCTCCTCAGCCCCAGGGGAAGGCCAGGCCTGAGGAAGGCCCTGGGTGCTGGGCTCAGCACGGGCGGTGGGACCGGGGGCACAGCCCTGTCTCCCGCCAGGTGCCGGCCTGGCCGACGCCAGCGGCGCCCGTCCCGCAGCTCCTCCTGCCCAGGGCTGTGGCTGCAGCACAGGCAGACCCGCAGTTTGGGAAAGACGTGCCCATGCGGAGCACATCCAGGGCAGCTCCCCTCCTCTCCCCCCTCCTTTCCCCCCTCCCCTCCCTCCCGGAGCAGGCCCAGACCCCGGGAGCGCACCGAGGGACGGCACAGCTGTGCACACACCTTGCGCTGCTGAGAGAACAGCTCCAGCTGAAACGGCCCTTCTCGAAGGCCGTCTCTCCGCAGGCCCAGTGTCCCGGCTGGCTGAGGAGCGAGCTGCGGTGGGGGGGCACCGGGCGCAGGCCAGCTCTGGCAGCAGAGGCCCGGGCTGCCCCTGCCCACCCAAAAACAGCCACGCCATTGGCCACGGCTGAGCCAATCAGCAGAGCCGGTGTTGGCCTGTGCCAGCCAGCCTGGGGCGGGGGCACAGAGGCCGAGGGGCCTGAGCAGACGTGGGTGAGAGACGGGCTGGGGGCAGCCGGGGCGAGGGGGGGACCAGGGCCAGGGCCAGGGCTAAAGGTAGGCCCAGGCCCAGGCCCAGGCCCAGCACAAGGCCCAGGGGAGCTGCAGGCGCAGGAGCAGGTGTCTCCCAGCGTGGCCGGGCCTGGGGGGACCTGGAGACCTCACCGCCCACGAGCCCCACCGTGGCCCAGTTCACCAGGCCTGGGCCCGAGTGCTCAGCCCCAGGGACAACCCCACAACCAGGGTCAGAGCGGTTCCTGCTGGGGGTTGCCAGCCCCCAGTCAGCCCTGAGCCAGAATGCAGTTATCTAAGCTGGGCTGAGGTGGAAGAGAGTGGAAAACAGTTCATGGAGAGGAGGCGATGGAAGAAGGTACAGTGTACGTGGCACCTGGGATTAACTGACACCCTCAGTTGCGTATCTGGATCAGTACTGTGCTTGCACATGGACTAAGCCCCAGTTGAGAGCAGAAATTGTTGTTACCACTCCTGGGTGCCAGAGGGCTGTTCCTGCTCTCTCCTCCGTGGTGCGACCTGAGCGCACGAGTGCCCTGCCTGCCTCCGCCTTGGTGCTTTGGGAGCTCGGGGGTGAAAAGGAAAGACAGAGTCGTGTAGTTACGGGATCTCTTGAGGTGTCCTGGGTTTGCTTTGCTAATCGCTTCCGTAAGGTTTCCTGGGCTATCCTGCACTGGATATGTGCACAGAGAGGCAAATTAGGCCATGAACTAAGTTTCCAATTGGAAGGTTTCCTCTTACAATAAAACGTGCTTCCATTTTCTCCTAGGTAGCAGCCTGGAAGACAGAAGCTGAAGCAGCATGTGCCTCTTGTGAAAACCGGTAAGCAGCGATGGTTGTGTTCAGTGGATCCTCAGTTGCTTCCTGTGTAGGAAAACTGTACATTAATTGAATCTTTTGTGTCTAGGCAGGGCCTTGATAATGTTACTGTGTCGGCAGCAAGTATGCGGATGCCCGGTTTTCTGCCTATTTGTGACTGATCTTTCTTGTTTCTTTTAGTGAGGAAAATCTTGCTATGTACTCCCGAGGAAAGAAAGAAATGCAAAGAACCGGTGAAGAAAGAGGTGCCAGTCAAGGTGGGAGTGTAGGTAGGTTCTGGTTTTCGATTTTCTCAACTGTGTTCTGGCCAAAAGCCTTGTCTTACCCGATTGAAACGAGCTGAAGCACTGGGTATTTTTCATCCCTGCGCAATTCTGTATCACTACGGAGTTTACCAGCCATCGCCATGGACTCTGGGCCTGTCGTGTAGTGAGGGCAAAGGAGGTATGCAGAAAAAAAAAAAGAGTGTTTTTTCCAAAATGCTCGCGAGAGAGAAGGCAACAGCTGGCTGCAGACAGGTGGGAATATAAAGAAACGGGCAGCGTCACTCGGCGTGAGAACAGTGATGTGGGTACAGCCGTAGCGTGATGGTTTCGGTGGCCTTGGGCAGCACAGCAGGAATTTTCTGCCGGCTGCCAGGGGTGCGTGACCGGCTGCTGCCGAGCGTGGAGATGGGCAGGGGAGAGGACAGTGCTGTTCCTGTTGGTGTGTAGCAGGGGACCGTGGGTGGAAGCTGCTCTCAGGACATTTAATTAAGAGCTGTCATCTTGGTAGTCAGTGGGAAAGCAGACGAGGAAGGAGGCTGAGTCGTGAAAGACCATATTAACTGTATGTGTGAAGCGACGGAAACAACTTGAGGGTGTTAAGGAGACCGTTAGTTGGGACTGAGGCAGTAAGCGAGACGATCCTTGTACGAGCTTTCTGAGCGGGTCAGAATGGGGCAAGCCTGCACGTCAGGACAGAAGAGGCTGTGGCAGTAGTGGAGCTGATCAGATCTCAAATAAGAGATGATTTGTAGATCTTGTAGATGTTGCGCAGAATGCGTGACTTGACCGCTGGCAACGAAGACCCACAAAAGGGTTCAAGCTAAACGTGCAGGTGTTCATGAGCATGGGGGTAATCTTGTGCTGTGCAGTGGTTAAAAAACCACAACAGCGAAACCCTTGAAACTTCCTGTGAAATTAGAGGTGGGTGAGAGACATCACATCTTTTGCCTCTTCCGCTCTCGTGCTTTCTCTTAAACTTGTTTGTGTCATTATTCTAACTTCTTTGCTTTCACTAGACCCAAGACAACCTAAGGTATTGTTTTCGGGCCGGTCGTCTCTGGTCAGGCGGAGACATCCATGTAGACGTGCCGGTCACAGAGGCCTTGCTGCAAATGGACTAAGGGGTGGGTGCGTGGTTAGGGGTGGTTCTCCCTTATCCACGGTGCTGTCAGCCACGTCACTTGGGAGGGGTTTCAGAAGGGTGGTAATTACAGAATACTAATAAGCCTTCAAGCACTGCCGGGGCTGAAGGTGACAGTTCCCACCAGCTGTCCAGCTCAGGAAGAGGCAGGTAAAAATGGCACAGAGGGGGCACCGACTGGTTGTCACTTCTCTTGCAGGAACAGGATTTAACAGCAGAAGGGAGGCAGGACGAGAGGGCCCGTGAGGTCAAAAAGCAAGTGGGACAGCTGGTGCCGTCACGCTGACAGCAGAGAGAGAAGAGAAGGAGATGGAGGTGAGCCGGCTGGGACAATGCTTCTGAGGTAACTTCTGCCACACAAACAGAGAGCCGGAGAGAGGCATTGGGAGGTCGTGGAGTGGCACGTGAAGCCCGGCAGTGTTACTGCGCAGTCGCAGTGTTTGCTGTGCAGCTTCTCCAGAGCAGAGCAGAGCAAGGGCTAATGCTCGTGGAGGAGGATTTGGAAGAGGGGGTTGGAGAAGAGGATTTCTTTTGGAGCGGGAGACAGGTCTGCTTCCTTTGGGAGCCAAGAGAAGACTGCCCTGGAAACCTTCTAACAGCTCTGTGTCACTCTGCAGAGGCTGTGGATGCCAGTTGCAGCAGTTTCTGGTGGAGCGACCACCGCTCGGGGGGCGCAGGCTGCTCCTGCCCACGCGTTCCCGAGGTGAGCGCGTTTCCTCTGCAGCCCTCGACCGACCAAGCGGGCAGCTTGCCAGCTCCTGCTCAGGAGCGTGCGTTGTTGGGGCTCGACACTCGGCATCGAGTCAGGCATCAATCCTGAAGTGACTGGTTTCTGGTTAACTAATGCTGAGTTGGGGCTACGCGTGTATTCTCCTGGAGTGACCGGGCACCGTGGTCGTGTTTCTGACGCCCAGCCTGCCGTCATTGCCATCAGAGAGAACCAGCTGCACACGGAGAGGACTTTAAGCTCCGTTTTATGGTGCTGGGGGAGATTGCCAATCAAACCTGTGCACGGCCACAAAGAAAAAGGGATGCCCTGCCTCGCACGACAGTCAGGAGGATGAGTGCTGGGAAGCTGCAGAGGGCAGGGGTCGGCCTTCTCCAAGCCTGTGTCATCGTTTGCTTTCCAGGTTTCGGTTCCTGGTGATCGGCAGAGCAGTGGCCAAGGCTTTCTCCACCTGGCACGAGAAGGCTGCAGAAAAGCAGAGGACCAGAAGAGGTACGGGAACGGGTCCCTGCTGTGCAGGTGGGGCCCTGCCCCACGCTGGGTGACCACAGCCCGCTTAAAACGCACTCCCCACGGGGCTGCTCTGAAGAGCTTCCTCCTTTCCCAGGTGCAGAGGGGTGTCCTGAGAAGCTGCTGCAGAGGCGCGTGAAGTTTTCCCTCCCCACGCTGCCAAGCCAGGGGCCAGGCACGAGGCAGCAAGACACGGGGAGGAAGCCTTCTGCCGGGTGAGACCCTTGTGGGAAGGGATGAAAGGGATCCTTGGACGCAGGTCGGAGAGACATCCCCTGTGGACGCTCCGGCTGTAGGGACTCGGGAAGGTCCCTGACACATGCCCCACCGTTTTTATGAGCTCGTTTGCCCCATCGCAGGCCCCTTAGCGGGGAAGGCGGCGGATGTTGGTGCACCCTACATCACTTTGCTTGCCCTTACAAGAGACCTGAGGTGCACTCCTCTCCCATCCATCTGATGTGGCTCAGGAAAGGCTTCCCCTTGCCGTGGGAAACGGCCCCAGCTCCCCCGCTTCTTCTGCCAGCCGGGGGAGCTTTGCTACTGGACAAAACTGGGAGACCAACCTGCCCCGTGCTCATGCCGACTCCTCCTGCTGTCTCTTTGCAGTGTGCTCCCCCCATGTCCCGGCAGCTCTCCCCAGACGAAGGAGGCAGGCAGGCAGGAGCCAGCGCCTCCAGCCAGGCCCACCGATGAGCTCCCATCCTCTGAGGCCTGCAGGAGAGCGCTGCAGGTACATGCTCTGCCTTGCTGTAACTACCATGCTGTCTGAGACTAGGCAAAAGCCTCTTTGGGCAGAGAGCCATCCTGAAAGCATCCCTTGGCGCGCGTTCATTGTAACCTGTCTGTCACCTCCTTCAGACCTTCTTGATGAAAAGGAAGGTGCTGCACGCCCTTCCCGCCTGGTATTGCCCCCTGGGTTGTCAGGAAACACTTTCTTCTGGCCAGGGGCTATGGAAAATGTGCAAGTCCTTCCTAGGGCCTTGACAGTGGAGGTCTTTGGTCACTCAGCTGCGTTTGCCATGAGTTGAGGAGCCTGGCACGACTCCACGGCCCTGATCTGTTAGGGGCAAAGCGCTGCCGACCGAGCGGCTGAGGCAAGGGGCAGCAACGCAGGTCAGAGCCGAAGGAAGCCCCTCCAGGAGCTGAGACTAATCCTGCCTGCTGCTGCGTTTCCGTCCCCTCCAGGAGGTCTGGCAGCTGTCTGCAGAGTGGGAGCAAGTGAAGCCCCACTGGCAAGAGCAGCGAGAGCAAGCCAAGGCAGAATGGGCAGCGTGGGAAGCCTGGTCTGCAGGGGAGGACCCACAGCCACCCCAGGTACGGGCAGCGATTGACACCGCTGAGAGCAGCAGCGACCCTCTCTGTCGGGGCAGCCAGGGCGGCAGGTCTCCAGGGGGTGGGAGCAGGACTGACAGCCAGCTGCAGGGCAGGGGTTTGCCTGCTCATCCCCGTGAGGCAGAGATGGGCAGCAGGACCCGAGGGGCAAAAGCAGCCGTGATGACGTCCGCCGTGATGACGGGCAGGCGGTGCTGAGTCTCCCGGCTCCCAGGCCCTGCTGCAGGCTCCTGTCAAGAGGTCCTGGGAAACAGCCCCTCTGTCTGCCGTCTGGTTCAATGGCAAGGTTCGCTCTGTTACTTACTCCATGGGAGAAACATACAAAGGAAAATCAAATTCGAATCGAGGTAGAATGATTCACACAGAGACTGGAGATGCAAAAGGCTAAGGGAGACCCTCCCATTGAGTCACGAGGCTCAGAATGGACCCCCTTGCTTTCTAAACTCCTGATGGAGCTTAGCTGCAGCTAGATCCAATCTTAGTCCCAGACTTGGTCAATGGTTTATGTCCAATGGAATTAAAACAAGGGTGAGGAAAACCTCCCATTGACCATTACTGGGATCCTCTTATGCAGCAACCATCAGTAACGCCCACATGATTTTACATACCATAAACCCACAACAAGAGCTCCAGGTGACCATTATGGAAGTGGGGGGGGAAATTATTTCTGCCTAATAGATACGGGCACTATGCCTTCAGCTCCACACAAAGGACCACAAAACATGAACACATTGGGACAAAAATATATTATGGGATCTGAAGGAAGTCCCCAACACGTACCCTGTTCAGAAGAGATGCCTCTCCAGCTAGGGCCCCTATTAATTACGCATTCTTTTATACTACTTGCAAACAGCCTAACCAATTTCTTAGGGAGGCCTTTATGCTGCAAAGTGCAGGCAAATTTAAACTCTTCCCTGCAGGGCATGTGGCTCCAGAGACCTATCAACAATTTATCCAAATTAGTTGCCCCATTACAGGAAAACTCTAGAGACTTCACCCTACTAAAAGAACTACAAAAACTCCTACCCCATGTTTGGGGGTGGCCAAGATGTTGTCCCAAAAATCCGGGTTCTTTCACCCGGTGTGCAAAAAGCCGATTAACACCCAGAGTCGAGGTATTTGTTTATTTCCTGTCTGCACAGAGATGGGTGCTAGGTGGTAACTCCACAAAGCTAGCAGAGCCGGTTAACACACAGTAAACATTTTATACATTTGGAGCAACAGTTATCAGTCCTGTTACAGTTTTGCTGAGTTCCCCTCCTTCCTATTGGTTCTCGCAAGCCCCGTCTCCACTTAACGTCTCAGCGTCTTCCTTTTCTACTGGGCATGTTCTGTGAGGAAGGGGTTTCTGTTGGCAGGGGCTCTCCCTCCCCAAGGGCGGCTTTTCTGTTCTGTTACTTAGGAGAGTTCACTCAAAGGTCAAGCAGCTCTTTGGTTGCCCCTGTGCTTCTCTTGGTATTTCTTTACCCGGCTGGCTTATGGTGTCCTCTTCTTCTTCCAAGATCTCCTCTTCTTTTCTCCGCCCTGTCCTGCTGAGGAGGTGGAGTGCTAGAGTGGCTTGGTGGGCACCTGGTGGCCAGCCAAGCTCAACCCACCACACTACTGAAGCAGCAGGATATCAGACGCAGAAAACAATTGCTTAGATTACTTACAATTACCGGATGTCTGACTTAGATGGTTAGCAAGAAGCGGGGCATGTTTTCTGTCTTCCCAGAAAACAGAAGCCCAGCACACAGCTAGCACCGATGGAAATTGCCCAGTTAGATGCTACGTCGCCTACAAAATCATTCCCAGTTAGAAAGCAAAATGCTTCCAAAATGAGTTGGGACTTTAGAAAGCACATGCTAGGTAAGGCAAACTCAGCTGCCCAGTGCATGCTGTGCTGACAATTCCGATTTCTCCCTCCAAGGCCCCGAGAGAGCCAGCTATGGATCCCAGGAAAGCATCCCTCGAGTATACACTGTGGTTTTGGTGAAAGGGCAGAAGGTACAGAAAACAAGCCCAGTACTGAGAGGAAGCAGAATGAAGCCCCCATAACCCAAGGGGAAATGGTTAGCGACCTGCTACACCACTGACACACAAGTCGATGGGGCCTGTCAGCCGGGGAAGGTTATGGAGCAGATCTTCTTGAGTGCCAATCACACGGCATGTACAGGACACCCAGGCGATCGGGCCCAGTCAGCACGGGTTTATGAAAGCCCAGTGCTGATCTCCTTCTATGACAAGGTGACCCGCTTAGTGGATGTTGTCTACCTAGACTTCAGGAAAGCCTTTGACACCGTTTCCCACAGCATTCTCCTGGAGAAATTGGCTGCTCATGGCTTGGACGGGCATACTCCTCGCTGGGTAAAAAACTGACTGGATGGCTGGGCCCAAAGAGTAGTGGTGACTGGAGTTAAATCCAGTTGGTGGCCGGTCACAAGTGGTGTTCTCAAGCATTGGAACAGGCTGCCCAGGGAAGTGGTTGAGTCACCATCCCTGGAGGTATGGAAAAGACATGTAGATGTGGCACTTAGGGACATGGCTTAGGGGTGGACTTGCTGGTGTTAGGTTTATGGTTGGACTCCACGATCTTCAAGGTCTTTTCCAACCTAAATGATTCTATGAGTCTATGATTTTATGATTACTGCCTTTTCAAACTGGAATGAAGGATTCTTTCTCCTTAAGTGTTAGTGTTTTGGGGACTTGCTTGTGGTATTGAGGCCCAGCCCATGGCAAGAGGTCATGCAGAGCGTCTGTGTTTCTGGCCGCACCCTGGAGACAAGCCACCTGTGTGCACTGAAAAGGGGGTGCCGAGACGGGCTGTGTCCTTGGGGGCAAGCCTGTGCCTGCAGGACGCCCGGCCATGGGGTGAGAGCGTGGAGGGAAGGGCTGGACTGCTTCCACGGGGCAGCGTTTAGCTACGGTCAGGTGAAAGGGTGCTGCCAGAGAGCTCTGCCTCGCTTACACTGTTGATCTCGGTGCTCTCCCCTCGTCCTCATCTTGCAATGTTTTGGCTGAGGCCTAGACATGAGATGGAGAGAGCCGATCGTCCTCACTCCCGCACACCCCCTCTCCCCGCAGCTGAAGGTGAACAGACCAGATCTTTGGGGATATGTTGTTTTGTTAGACTCATAGCGGAGATATTAGAGGAGTTGTGTAGAGGGAATGTCGGAGTCCAAAAGTGGGAGCGGGTGCCTGGGGCTTGATCAGCGTCACCTGGAAGGGGAAAAGGGAGAAGAACAAAAGGGTGACCGTGGTGCCCTCTTCTCAAGACGACTTGTCTTCAGTGAGGCCGTCTGGCCTAACGAGTGGATGTACGTGCATTTGCCGTTTGTTGTGCGTTGCTGTGTGCATGCCTGGGCAATTATAGCTAAGGTGGTCTTGAGTTCTCAGAAGCCCCATCGGAAGGGGGAGATGCTTAAGGGCTGGTTGTTGCAAAGCAGAGGAGGAGAGGCGGGCAGGCTGCCTTACCTTTCCCGGGCAGTAGTCTGCCGGCCCCGGCTTCACTGTTTTGTCTCCTCCAAGTCTGCTTTTGGTGCCCTTCGTGTACATGGGAGCCCTCTTTTTGTAGACGTCCAGTTCCACCTTGGGGAATGCAGCAGGACCTGGCGTCTGGAAGAGAGGCAGGCAGGTTGTCGGGTACAAAAGGCAAGTGTTGATTCTTGCCGGGTGCCCACGCGGGCAGCGCTAGTTGAGCTGGCTGGCCAGAGACGTGGTGTGAGAGGCAGGGAGCGATTGGAACAAGGGCACCTCCTGTTCCCCTGCAGAGAGGCAGATTTCCCAGAGGAGGAGGGAGATTCCCATTAGTGCCCATCAGCTTTGCCCCACCAAAACTGTTAGTGTTGGAAAGCGAGGGACTGCAGGTGTCAGTGTCGCTGCCTAGAGCAGGAGAGCCAGGGGAGCCGGGGCTTCTTGGCTTTTACCTCTGGTGCAGGGAAGTGTGCGTCAAGAGAGGCTGCAGCAGGCGTTGGAGCCCTTCTGCCCTGAGGAGAGCAGCTGAGCTTCAGTTGCCGACGCGAGAGAGCAGAGAAGCGTAGCTCACCTTGGAGAGGTCTTCAGCAAAGCCATTGTGCTTCCTCTTCCCTTTCATGGAGTAGCACGGGCTGGCGTGGGTGTAGGCTGTGTTGGGTCCCACCAGCCTAGGCAGGGTGTAGGTGCCAGGACCTGGAAGGGGAATGGGAAGAGAGCGTGTGTGAGTCCTGCGGGGAGAGGAGCAGTGCCTGGGGGGGAGAGCAGCAGCTTGCCAAGCCTGCTGCGAGGAGCAGGAAGGATGTCTTGCCCCTCCTCCCAATGCCTCCGTCTTCTATCGCCCGCAGCGTGTGTCGGCAGCTCCACAACCGACAAATCTGCTCCACACAAATCTGTCCAGCAGGTTTTCCCTGGAGGACACGCAGGCTGCAAGTGTGTGTATGTCCCCGCGTTCCCTTACCTGGAGGTTGGCCGGTTTTGAGGGCCTTGTGCCGGAAGGCCATGGACTGCGCCGGCGCGCATTTGTAGAGGTGTTTGTTGGCCTTGTCGGTGGAGTAGTCGCCTAGGGCAGAGGAGAAGCGGAGAAAAGCAGTGAAGCTGGGCTCTTTTCCTCAAGCCAAAGAGGAAAGGTGAGGAGGAGGTGCTCAGCCTTGTTTGCTTTCTGTCTGGAAAGCTCTGAAGCTCCTTCAGGGCGTGAGCGGATGGTTTTGTACCCCGGTAGCACAGGGCAAAAGGAAGGCGTGCTTGTCTTGCCTGGAAGAAGTGCTGGAGAAATGGTACTCACTTGGTCCCGGGGTGATCTCGCTCTTTATCTTGGGAAGGCCGCACATGGGCTGTGCTGGAGCCACGTACTTCCCGTTCCTGGTGATGGAGGGCTGGACGTAGTACCGAGGACCCGGAGAGCAGCTGTCTGCGACGGGAGGTTTCGGCCCTTGACATGTGTAGGCAGGGGCTTTGGTTTTGGTGGGGTTGTGAGCCAGGTAACCTAGGAAGAAAAGCCTGTGAAAGGACACCTGCCTGCAACTCCCTATTTCAAGCTAGGTTCTGAGTGGAGTAGTTGGAGTGGCCTGCCTCAAGAAATTCCCCTCCTGTGTGATTTCTTCCTCCAAGAAGGACACCAGCAGGCCAATACAATGGGACACTACCTTCCAGCCAGAACGATGTAGGCACTGTGCAATGAATCAGCATATCACCAAACTGCTAATCTTAGCAAGTATTAAACCCCCAAACACTTGCTAAGCTAACTTAAAAAGCAAATGTAAAGGTGGCCTCTGGGACGTTTTGCTTTGCTGGAGCCCCGATGGGAAAGAAATTGAAACTTCACTGCTATTACGGAGGAGGAGAAGAAGAAAGTGAAGGAGAAGAAGCGGAGAAGATGAAAAAGGAGGAGAAGAAGAATAGGAAGAGAAGATGAAGTAGAAGAGGAGAAGATGAAGAAGGACGAGGAGGAGAAGAGAAGGAGGAGAAGAAGGAAAAAAAGAAGAGGAGGAGAAGAAAAAAAGGAAGAGGCGAGGAAGAAAAGGGTGAGGTGGGAGCAACAAGTTTGGAGCAAAGATGCAGAACAAGCTTCCTCCTGCGCAGTCAGGGTTAAGGCGCCGCTAAGGCCCCCTCCGTGCTCAGCGGAGGCAGGCAGCTCTTTGCCGGGGCTCTCCCATGAGCAGCCGGAGCCTTCCTCTGGCAGGCCTGTGTCCTTGCTGCAGCTGAGAGCAGGGAGGCTTGGAGCAAAGGGGAATGGAGCTGTGGCTGCTTGTCCCCTGGAGGCAGTGGATGTGGTGCACCCCCCTGGCGACGGTGGCTTTACCTGTTGTCCCGGGGATTGCGTACTTGGGTCCCGGGCTGGTGAACTGGGCCATGATGGGGCTGCGTGGGCGATGAGGTCTCCAGGTGCCCACCCAGGCTCCGTCCATGTTGGAGGGGGCTACAAAGCCTACGGCAAGAGCAGGAGAGTTGCTGAGGGCCTTCCCTGGCAGAGGCCCGGTGTGAAACCTCCCCGGGAGGAGCAGCAACGCTTCAGCTTTCTCAGCCTTGGCCGTCGGACTGGGTGCGGATGAGCTTGTCGGCTGCTGCAGCTCTCGGTCACAGAGCGCGGCGAGAGTGAGGGCAGGCAGCGATCGGGCAGGAGAGGTTGTGGGGTCAGCTGCCAGGCGGCCTTGGGGAGAGGCCTTGGCTCGTCATGGAGACGCACTGTGACATCACAGAGGCTCCTGGCGCCTGTCATATGTGCTGTTGCATCATACGGCTGATCGGGAGCAGGGGACGCCCAGCTTGCAGGGCCAGACCTTCATGAGGGCTGCACGGCAGAAACATGCAATGAGGGAAAAACTGATGTGCTTTTTGCGTTTAATCTAGCAGCCTTATGTTCTTATGCTGTTGGGCTCACATCATAATATGGATGTGCATTTGAACGCCTGGAATTTCGATCTCGTGCCTTACTTTCCAGATGTCCCTTAATCTACGTTCTTCCTCCTGGGGAGGGCGAGCTGGGCCGGGTGTTAGTCAGCAGCATTTGCTGCTGGGGGCTCTCAGTTAGCGAGGTTTCGGAATACCTCTGTGGTGCCGCTTTGGGGAGTTTGTCCTTGGCAACAGAGGCAAGAGAGGCCTTTCCCACGGTGCAGAAGAAACTGTGCCGACTTGTGTGTACTTTCTAGGTCACGCAAGTAAAGCTAGATGCCAGCCAGAGATCGGGAGCGTTTTCAGACTTCTCCCCGAGAAGGCAAATGCCCCATTTCTCATGGGTTTCTCATAGGAATAAGAACCGTGAGC
The DNA here is from genome assembly GCA_037962945.1 of Sarcoramphus papa. NCBI lineage: Eukaryota > Metazoa > Chordata > Aves > Accipitriformes > Cathartidae > Sarcoramphus > Sarcoramphus papa. The sequence goes on along the minus strand of CM075616.1, from coordinate 2,522,899 downwards.
GGGCACAGGCGGCTTTCTGTACTGGGCCTGGCTGGGATACAGGGGATTGTTTTTCATCGCAGCCTGCATGGTGCTGTCTTGAGTGTTGATAGCACACCGATGTTTAGCTATTGCTGAGCAGTGCTTGCACAGCACCAAGGTCTTCTCTGTTGCTCACTCTGCCGCCCCAGCGAGCTGGCTGGGGCTGGGCAGGAGGTTGGCAGGGGACACAGCTGGCACAGCTGCACTTGTTAAGCTGTCTTTCTCTCGACCCTCGCGTTTCTCTTGCTTTTGCCCTTCCAGTTCTCTCCCTCATCCCACTGCGGAGAGGAACGGAGTGAGCGAGCAGCTGGTGGGGGTTAGCTGCTGGCCAGGGTCAACCCTCCAGATTCCTACCTTGTTTAACAAACCGTCCCAAAACGGCCTTACTCCAGGTGTGAATAAATGTTGTGAAGCAGTTGTAACTGCCAGTTGCTGCGCCCGCAGTCGCCAGCAATGGGAGATCCCCCGACCTGAGCTGGAGAGTTGATAACGTCGAATTCTCAGCTTGTGCTTTGTATCTTTTGATGCTTTTCCAGGAGGTCTGCGTCATGGTCTTAACGTTAGGGGGAAGTGAGAGACCAAAGCTCTCGTTTCAGTTGCTCTGGCTTCTCCATTCGAGGGACCCCAGTGTCTACAACGCTCCTCTGTGTGTTTTACTATTCCTTTAGAGTAATGAGTTAGTTACTAAGCAGGGAGAGAAAGAAGAAAATACTCAGTGAGTAGTTCAGGCTCAGGTGCTTTTGGCTACAGCTGCTTCTGTGCTCGCTGGTTGGCCCCTGCTCTTCTGTGGATTTCTCTCTGCCTTTGAGTCTGAGGACAACTCTGTGGGATCCTCCGGGCCGAGGGGAGGGGGAAAAAAATCCAGATTACTTCCTATGTGTAAATGCCACTCAGGCTACATGCTGGCCAGACTCACACGGAGAGCTTTCAACTAGCTTTAGTGGGGGATGAGGAGGAGGAAAAGGAAGAACAGGAAGAACAGGAGGAGGATGAGAAAACAGATGAGGAGGAAGAAGAGGAGAAAAATCAACAGGAAGAGGGGGAAGGGGGAGGAGGAGGAAAAGGAAGATCGGGGGAAGGAAGAACAGGAAGAGGAGGAACAGGAGGAGTAGGAGAAAGAACTAGAAGAAGAGGAGGAGCAGGAATAACAAAAGGAGGAGGAATAACAGGAGGAGGAGGAAGAGGAGGACCAGGAGGAATACAAGGAGAAGGAGGTAGAGGATAAGAAGGAGGAGAAGAAAGAGCAGGAGGAGGATAAAGAAGAGGAGGAACAGGAGGCGGACGAGGTACAAGAAAAGGAAAAAGAGGCTGTAGCAGGGTGGATCCCTCCCAGACATCTTCTCTTTCCACTGCTCTAAGTAGCTTCATAACAGCAGCAAACATTGCCACCTCCTGCTCTCTCCCTTTTCAAGGCTTCCAGGGATACAGGAAACACCACAGGTCGTGCTGCAGGGCTGTGAGGGACCCCAGCAGCAGCTCCCTTTACTGTGAGAGTCGCTAGTCGTTCCGGGTGGGTGTGAAGATGCAGAGAAGTGGAATCAAAGAAGCAGTTTTGCTTGGCCTGAGAGATTGTGGCTTCAGCACGGCAGCTTCAGCAGCAGCTAGCATGGAGGAGTTGTGGAAGGAGCTACGCGCCGGCCTCGCTCTACAACACTGGCACCTGCCTGACCCTGTCTGCCCTGCCTCTGGCAAAAGAGCTAAAGGCAAGGGAAATGTTTCTCATTCAAAAGCTGCAAGTTTCTGGGCTCCAAGGTGAAGGAGAACTGAAAACCAAGAGAAGAAAACAGACGCTAAGCAGGAATTCTGTCTTTCTTTGCCTTTGGTGACTCTTAAGAATAAAAGTACCAACAGTTGCACAGCCTGAGCAATGTATGGTATTCCATATATCCATAGTTGCCTTGCATACCAGCCTTCTACACAGCCTCTGCAGGCCTGTCCCTGTGAGCTTGCATTTCTCTGGCTCAGGGCTCAGCCTCTAGTTCTGCCTCGAGAAAGCAGTCCCAGCACCTCCCAACATCGTTCTCCACAGGCACCAGTTCCACAGTGGGCATCGGACAGACAAGACGCCTAGAACAAAACCTGCTGGGGAGGATGCTGCCTTTAGGCTTCTCCCTCTCTTGGAGGCTGATGTACCTGGACCGAAGAACAGGGATAAGCCACAAAGCAGTCCGCGTCCTTGCACTAACGAAACCACACAAGAGCCCAAAGCCAGATGCCTTCCCTGCTCTCAGTCCCACCTCTCCAACAGCTCCAAAGCTTCCCAAAGCAGACGAATCAGCCTAGCAGGTAAGGCATGAAGCCACACTCCACCCAACCACACAGACCCCACACCAACCAAAGGCATGGGCAGCACCAAGCAAGAAACTCACAGGCAACTTTGCACCGAGTCTGAGCTAGAAGCACTGAGCTAGCACAGGGCGACAGCAACACTACTGCCAAACACGGCTGAAACTGCCGATCCCGTTGCATTTTTACATGTGGCCTGATGAGACGCTTCTGCCTTTCTCTCCTCCACTGTATTCCTTAGTACAGGAATACGCGCCTGGTTAATCTTCTCTTGAACAGGTCATGAGATGATTCAGCTATCCAAACCAGAGAGGGAGTGAGAGAAAGAGAGGAATGCAGATGAACTAAACTGCAAAATAGGATCACTGACTACAAAGCAAAAGACCCAGAGACCAGCTGTCGGTTTTACAGAGACAAAAGCAGATGCAGGAAGAAGTACACGGAAGTGTTTGCCAGTGAAAACCTAGCACGAGACTAAAGATTTGTGATCTTACCCAGCATCACTAGAAGGCAGAGGATGCTCTCCGAGCTGATCTGACATGTACCAAGACATTTAACAAAGTCAAGCTGCTGTGTCCATCCAGCTTAAAAATGTTAACTTCCATCCCTCTCCTCTTTCTGCATATCCAGATAGCGAACCATCACTAGAAGCCTCGTTCACTAGACAGCTGTCCGACAAAGCGCTTTGGGACAAAAAGCAACAAGACGATTGAACAGGAGCCCAGGCTGCGCGAATTCAATGCTTGCCAACAATCTCACCCAGAGCAGAAACTAAGGTGAACCCACGAAAAGTTAGAGACCTTGCCAAGTGATGGAAGTGCCACAGCAGCTCCACTGGCAGAAACCCTCTTGAGCTTCAGCTGGACTCGGGAAGGCTACCGCCGCTCCCCGGGACATGCCAGGGCGCTGGGGCCCAGTCAGGGCATCCTGGGCAAGGCTGCCCTCCCTGGGGCAGGGAGCGCCATGGGGGGCGGCGGAGCTGCTCCCAGAGGTGGGAAAGAGCTGTCGCAGGGGAGTGGGGAAGGGGCAGAGACCGCGGGTGCAGACGGGGCTCAGGGGGGTGCGTGGGAACATCGCTTCTCCGGAGTGACGCTGAACAGCAGCCTCCCGGGGCCAGCAAGGCCTGAAGCACGTGGCCAAGGTGCTGGGCGGCTGGCCAAGGCCAGCCCGTGGGGAGGAAGGTCTGGGGAAGGCATTGCCAACCTTCGGGGAGAAGACAGCCCACCCAGTCCCGTCCCCTAACGCTGCCCCTCGAGAAAGGCAGAGGAGGATGACTGACAAATGAGCGTGGGATCTCCCAGTGCAGATGAGACGAGCAACCAGCTTTATTGTGCTGGGCGATGGGGGCCAGCACTTGGGGCTGGTGCATGACTGCTCAGCAGCGTCTTCCAGGCCGGCTGTACGGCTTTTGTGCCCGCCGTTGTAACCGTGAGCGGTGTGGGATCCGGTCTGGCCCAGGGTGCCTGGAGCGGCTGCTGCTCTCGAGCGCCAGAGTGCCACGGGACAGCCCTGATGCCGCCTGCCTGGTGGAGCTGGAGCTGCTCCTCTTGAGCGCCAGAGCAGCAAGGAACAGCCCCAGTGTCACCTGCCAGGCAGTGCTGGGGCTGCTATCAGCACTTGGGGCTGGCACACGGCTGGTCCCGCGCTGATTTCCAGGCCGGCTGTAGGGCTTTTGCGCCCGC